>OX235272.1:57867826-58165540 GCA_944472155.2 Trichobilharzia szidati
AATGCACTGTAATTTGACGATTTTTGAAGACTGCTTGGTCAATTTTGATGAATATGTAATTTGACCAAAATAGCTCTATGTACATTCAGATTATGAATTCTTAATTAAAAAGACCAGTTATAAATGACTCAAAACTTTATAAAAATTATGGTGTGCTCAATGAATCAATTTATTTTATCATCAGGTCATCTTAGAGAATAATGCTAGGTATATTTAAATCTTGTCCATTGTCGTTTAATGAGGCTTCCTACTTGGCAGTAGTAACTTTCTATGTCAAGGTGAAAGTGATATAAATAATTTGACAAGACTTAACTAGTAAGTTCTATCACAGATAACGAAATTGATGTACAGAAATGTGACCCATTGACTCAGCTTCAGCACAGAACTATTGAATAGAAGGGCATCAGTTCAAGTTGCCACATTCCTTGTGGCAAGCAAAAAGACAAAACAAAAAAGGAGAGATTCAAAAGAACTACAATGAGTGGAAGTGCAAAGGAGAAAGAATAATTACAAAGAGAAACAGGGGAACCATATCACTAGTAGTCTCCAGTTATTGGTTCTTGGCTTCTCGAAAAGACCAAACAGGAAGTCTACGCCTCTCTAAGTGGTCCTAAAGTCCTGTCAAAGAATCCGTGGACTGATGCTAGGTTTTGTTTTATCATACCGTAACCCTTTTCCAATCTAATCTTATATCTGCTAACACTGGTCGTCAAGAAAATCTATAGCTCAGGATGAGAAACACGTGTCCCAGTCGTCTTAGTTGACTTCCCTTCCTTAACTAGCACTTTGTACCTAACCTCGATATTGCTCAACATATTATACCATTTAAGATAGGAGATGGAATGCAAACATCTGTGGTTAAGGACTTCCAACCTTTTAATAACAATAATAATAATTTGCTTTATTTCAAAACAGTACTAATGATACAGTGTGGAATTTTCAGCATTTGGTACAAAACTGCATCTAATTTTATCGAACAACATTAAAAACAATTTTGAAAATAAAATCTTCGTACTCTCTAATTTCAGTGGCTATGTGTCAAAGACATAAAGAAGGACAGATTGAACTACTGCCTAGGACGCACCTCCTTTGATCAGTACCAGGATGTCACATCTACGTCTCAGATGATGTAAGTTAGAAAAGGTTACAGGAGGCATTTGTCTCAACGCTAAGTTTTCGTCAGGAATCAGTCGATTTGCACCAATGCAACTCCCCAAATAAGTGAAGTAATCAACACGTTCTTTTAAGTGTGGAAATGTGGAAGCTAATTGTTCAACCATTCAACGGTGAAATAAGGTTATAATGAATAGACAGAAGTCTATTCAGCATGCATTTTCAGAAATTTGGTTCAACATGATTTGCTTTTACTGATATAAGTATAAAACTTGGGCACTGTGGTAGAGTATAACTCCATGATAAATAAAATTTTATTTTGATAAATCACACATTGTTGTACACTAATACTAACTGATGATGTTTCGAGCACAAACTACTGCTCATAAACATATCAAGTCACTCACACTACTTTTTACTTCATTTATATACATGAGTGAAACTGATGATTAGACATTTGAATAAAATCAATATAAGATAAAGCACATTCGGACCGAATATTAGTGTTATTGATCGTATACAACCAGATGGGAAATAAGACGAATGTTTTTATAGTTATAATAAGTACTTTTTTATAATGTTACAATATATGTGAATTGAAATAGAATTTTAAGACTAATAATTATCCTCCTCTGATTTGACTGGTGGTAATAATATCTTCCATAGCTCTGTATTTGCGTTGAGTCATTTCTGTTGCGTGTGTCGGGTGTAGACTCGATGATCAAGGATCCAGTAATCAATCTCTCTCGCTCCCCACCTACCTATATTATTTTTTAGAATGTTGAATCTCTCCCACCCTATTGCGTGGTTGTGTGTTAGTGCATGCAGTGAGATTGCTGAGTTTTTCTCAATCACTTATCTTCGTGGGATCAATCATTCTTGCCTTAGCTAAATTCTTATGTTCTGATAATCTCACCACTCCTGATCTACTAGTTTGACCTATGTAGTTGACCTCACTCAGCCATTGCAAGGTATTTTGTAAATTATATTATTTTGTTTAATTGGGTCCACCGGGTCCTTTAGCCTACAGAGCTTGTCTCTGAGTCAGTTTGTAGGTTCAAATATCACCCTAATTTCTGCTTTATTGAGAATCCTACGTAGGGTCTCAGATGTCCCTTCCTTATATGGTATAACTGTAGATGCCTCATATTCTTTCTTATTGATGTTTTCTTTATTAGTTTCACCATTATTTTTATTTTGCTTTTGATTATAAACCTTGACAAAACCATCAGTTTATACAGAATTCATTCTGTGCATAAACAACCTTCTTTCCTAGTAAAAAAAATGCCATCTATTTTCCTTTGTTAAATCAATCTCTTGAAGAATGTAACTATTTAAAACAATGTTCTTTTCTTACATTCATTATATTATGAAGTAAGTGAAGTAATACAGAAGACGTCTGCGTTCAAGAAACAGTAAAACAGCATCAGTTAATTTTTTGCACTCACGCATCTAAAAGGAATGTTTGAAATACGCTGAATACAGTACTGCTTGGAAAATACAATACAATTACTTTTAGTTGTAATTTCAGTAATATAATCACAAAAATCATCTCAGCCATAATATTTCCTCTTCAATTGCCAGTTAGTTTGTGAGACAGAACCTGAGTGTTCATTTTCTTTTTTTAACCAGCTTGGTATTACCATCTGAGATACACTACACCTCAATTTAGCGAAACAGCTGATATGATCAAATGATCTATGTATATTTTAAACGCAATTCGTGGAAATCCTGGCATGTTCAACTGCTTTATTTTGCTGGGGAAGGGATATGTAGTTGCGTAGATATCGCACTGCATCCATTTGCTTTAAATGGGACGAGCTTTTATTTAATAACACTACCTTATCTTCAGCTATCACAATGTGATTCACTTATCTACAACTTTTCTCTGGTTTTTTTTGTATCTAACTACACTTAAGATTTCTACATTACTCTCGTTTTCAATACCTAATCTAAATTTATATTATCGATTTCTTGAATCTACGACAAGCGTGCATAATAACAGTTTAGCAGAAAAGCTTTTGAATGAGAAGAAATTAAATTATAGACTGATAAGATTGGTTTCTAAATTGGATTCACTGGCAGAACATGAAGTAAGTTGAAGCCGAAGATCCAATGGCGAGAACAGATAAAAATAACAAGACACTCTGGCAGAAAACCAACCAACAACCTATTGATTAAGAAATATTCAGAAGGAAGCGGAGATGCATTGAACATACTCTGAGGAGACCGTTGTGTCAAATTACTTACCATGCCCTTGAATGGAACCCGAATAGGAAACGACAGATTGGGAGTTCAAAGGTGACGTGAAGGAGATCATGTTATGAGGGAATTAAAGCTTATGAACAATCGTCGAGGCAGATGAAAAATAATGCAGAGGTGGAAGCGGAAATGCGATGTGTTGTGGAAGCCATATTGTCTAACCGCAATCCAAGGGAATAATGATAATCAACTTATTCATAACTCAGTTTGATTACACAATTAACAACTAATTTGAAAAACAGGAAGGCAAACTAGTCCGCAGTTTCAGGAGTACAATCTACTCAGATGTTGTGTTTATCAAAATCAGTTGAATAATACAAGATAATCATAATAGTCAAAAACTACTAGTGTCTTCATGTGTTCCTTATGAGGTTTTCCACCAGTTTTCACTGAAACACTAAATAATTTCGAGATCTAAGTAATCGTGTTAGAGCTTTCAAATATCTTTTTAACAATAGTCAGCACAATAAGGAGGAACTGAAAGGTTGCGTTTAACACATTGACTTCTACAGAATCAGTGAATGGAACTTGTGTTATTGGTTAATTTAGTATACACTGGTGAATACTCCTAAGGCTGTTGTCTTGTGATTGATACTATTCCTTGAAAAACTCTGCGTGTTGTTTAGAGAAAACTGTTAAGTTGAAGTCAGTATTGAGCATCTAAAAGAAGTATGTCTTTACCATGGCCATCATAATCAGTTTACTTTCTGAAGGAAATCATAATTTTTAATTATTTTAGCTATTCAAACTTCCTGTTTATTTTCTAATTTTTAATCCTTAAATGTTTTAAGCAACTTTATCTTATATTTGACTTACAGCGAGGAATAGATCTGGAACTCCCTCACTACTTTATGATATTCCCTGAATGTACAACCTATTTGATGATTAAGTTGAAAAGGAGAAATTTCCTTCTCTCAAATCGTTGTTTTGTTTTATATTTTGGTTAATCAGCAAACAGTTGTCAGTGACCTTCCTGATGGTCGGCTTTCTTCAGTTATGTCTATAATTTCTAATATATTATTCAGATAAATTTTCTAATTTTTTATAGGTTTCAGACTGGATGATAAGAATCATGGACCGAATAACGTAGTAATGATTACATGCCACGGACACAGTTTATTCATTACAGCCCAACAGAAAGTGAAAAACCGGGCAACGTCGAGACAGATGTCTTCTAATTTAGCACTGTGTGATTCAGGTTGGAATCTCTCATCAGACTTCATCTCCTTCTAGTTTGCAGACATACCTTACTAGTGAGTACCCAAAAAGCACGAAATCAAGGTTCAAGTCTGTGTGCCGACTTCGTTCAACCATCTTACATCGAGTAAAACTCTACAATGCGTAGGCTAATCATAACGACAGACTGTGATGTGGTAGAACATATATATATATATATATATAGCAAACAATAAGGTGTTGTACTCGTTTTGCAAATTACTGTGATTTCAAAATGAACAGTGGAATTCTCACTGAATAACATAGGAATCAGACTGATATTTCTTTTTTTTAATAGATGGCGGAGACCTCGAATTATGTCCTATAGTTTATCAAATACAAATAGTTTCAGTAAATACGGGAATCTATTGTTACGTCTGCTAATCATGGTTCTACTGCTACTGTTATGTTTAAGTACGACACTAAAAATAATACGAGGAGTAAGAAGAAAGGATATTTATCAGCTTCTGACCATCATAAATAATGTACATGCTTCAATGAAAATGTTTTCCTCGGGTTTGGAGATGATGTCATGTTGGACCTGTATGACACTTGCAGATAAATTTCATTTCTGCCTGTTATTTCTTAAATAGATCAGAGAACCAGAAATGTTCCTCACTTGAAAAGTGCCATGACTTTAGTAATATGGACTGTATAATTAGAACTACAATAAATCTCAGGTAAATAAAATACAAAAAATTCGTTTTAATTTGAAATGTTTCCCATTAAATGAGTTTGCAACATTTTTTAAAATTTTATTTTGGTTACAGCTTGATGCCACACCGTATTTTCAGTACAAGTATGGCATTTTCAGCATGGATATCGGTAGCCCAAATTTCACAGGCCAACCATAGATATCGGGTGTGCGCCGGCAGGGGCTCGAACCTCGGACCATGTGCATGGTCGGCGAGAGTCCTAACCACTGTGCCACCGACGCACATTTGACTGTGTTGATAGATTGCGCAATATCAGTATAATACTGACGTTACAATTAACTTGAGGGTATGAATTATTCAATACTCCACAATTTTGTCCAATGAAGTCATATCATGTCATCACTTCTCCACGGTTTTATGCTGAATAAGCATGTTTTAAGTAGTATGAAATATGCCCTGAAATTACTTTTTAACTTGGTTGATGCATTTAAACATTAATAATTACTTCATTCCACTATAGCTGGATGTGTGAGCAGAATACTGAGTTAAAAATATGATTACTAGCATTATAACAGTTCTTATGAAGGCTGTATGCACTGTATTCAGCAGACAAACTGCTCCTCAGTCTATGAACCTCTTAACGATAACTGTTGTTCTGTTGATTTATGAATGTATAACATACTTACAGTTTCCTCTGTGGGGAAAAACAAATAAAACTTGAAACAAAATGCTGCGTAATATTGCCAAAAACACCTTGAAATTGTAGAACTTTTTCATCCACATTTCTTAAATGACACAATGCTGATGGGTCTCTCTTTAACAGTTTTACAGTAAATATAGAAAGCAGCTGTTGTACTGCGATAATTTAAATGTCATATACATACATATATATATACATTCAGATTGACAGCAAATGGATTTTCATGATACTACGAGTAATACACATGTATGCTCATTTATCTTCTTATGTTGCACTGATATATTTATGACAACTGACGCATTTATCTATCCAGATTTCCATCAATCTTGTCAGGTCACTGCTTCTATATGATTCCGAGAATTGGTGCACGCAACATGAAGAGTATTTCCAACAAGATGCTACAGAATTTCATCAGCAGCTGCCTTCGCTCTGTGCTTGAGACCAGATAGTCGGTTAGAAAGAATAAACACCGAGGAACTCTAACAATGAACCAAATAAGAACCTAAAGCCCAACAGACACGGAGAAAGAAATGGAGATGGTTTGGACACAAACTGTTGGGTGGCATCACGCGCTATGCTCCAGGGTGGAACCTGAATGAGAAATGGTCAGTTAGGCGTAGAAAATTATTCAGGAGGAAATGGAATCTTATGGGCTGTCGTGTAGCCGGCCTAAAGTGATTGCAGAAAAGGGAGTGAAGTGGAGATGCGCTGCTGAAGAGCTGTGTTTCACCAGAAACTCAAGGGAGTAGTAAATGCAGTGATATTATTTCTGTCAAGATCTATTTTATTTCCTACAGAAGAACAGATAGGAAGTGAATCTGAAAAGACGTTTGTCATCATCCTACATCATGAACTGAGAGTTTATTCACATGTAATAAACACCCTTCCCTAAATGATATCAGTTGAAAAATGGTGAATTATACTTATCATAACTACAATTTTACGAGCAAGAAAATTTTGTCCCTTTGTCTCTGCTGTTTGTTAATAATCAGTTTTCTAACAAGTTGACCTATGCATTCAACCAGTTGTAGACTCAAATATTGTTAAACGTACCATATCATTAGAACTCCAACAGTGTGCCTGACTGTTATTCCATAATTTTAATGACTTCTATGTAAGACCGATGAATAATGTAGAGAATAGACAATGTTGGTACTGAATGAAGTTCAGTGGCTTAGAAACCATGGTACAAATATTTGTCTAAAACTATCTGCTGTTTGTAAAATTTTCTAATTTGTCCATTGTTTTACGAAGCAGCTAATCTTAATTAAGGAATTTTCTGTCTGTGTGAAACATAGATAACTGTTTAGCAGAAATATCATAAAATATAAACTACGGTGTATGTGTGAATCACAAATGCATGAAGCATTGTTGTCACTTCGGCTTTCACTGTCTGTGCTCGCAATGAATTTTAAGTTCTACGAAAGGCTGCTCAGTGGTAGGATGTTCGCCAACCATGCATGTGGTCCAGGGTTCAATTGCCAGCAGGCGCATATGTTTACCTCCCCTAGTCGGTAGTAAGCCTAACAAAGATAAGGAAGGTTGGGCGTGAGGCTAGCAACCCCACCCCGTAAAAAGTACCACTTCTTCTAAAGGTTCAAAGCTGAAGCTTGAAGCCGTAGGATTCATTCACATAGCTAAGGAAAAAAACAAAATGTACGGCCAAATTTGTAAATAAAAATATTGTTATTTGTAGGCTTTATGGCTTAAAAACCTAAAGTTATGAAACAATGACGGCAAGGTGAACGCTTTCTTCACACTTCGAAGATCTATTTGAGAACTTCTCATCTTTTGACAGCGTTAGGCTACCAATCTACCATATTACAAGTCATTTTTCATTATTCTATAAAAATCATTGGGTACAGTTGTTTTCGGGTCTAATCAGTGTAACAGTAATTATCATTGGCTTCATGGAAGAGAAATCACAATTATGTGCCAGAGTAATTCCTCGTTGAGAATAAAAATGCGAAACACTGCACACATGATAAATTGCAGCAGTCATGTAAAATACATTAATGAACATTCATCAAAATGTACTCTAAACCATGGTCGTCCGAAATCTTGTAGCATCTATGACACATATGCACAAACTGAGTTCTCATGGATGAATAAATGTCATTAGTTTTCCATTTAACTACTCAATATGCCACTGTTTTCATGTTTGCATTATTGCATAATGTTTAAATGCTTCACCATATTTTAAGGCTGGTCATTTTTGTTTGCTGGTATATAGTCTCCAGAAAAACGCCATATAAAAAAGTTGTCTAATCTGGTTATACATGACAACAGTCATTGCATTGATAAGGGAGTTATGAAGCACTGGCAAATATCCACCTCTGTTAGTTCGAAAAGTGGTCTGTTTTCATCGCTTAAAATACGTTAGTGAATATCGTCTCCATGATTTCAGTGCTATGGATAGGATGCTTCTAATCCTGAAATTGTTACCTGAGACCAACTTTAGACGCAAATAATAATACTAGCAACGGTATACAGTGCTAAATAATGTGAATGGTTGGAAACCACTCATGTCATCTAGAAGGCCATTTTGCTCGTTTGAGGCTCAGCTTATCATTAATGTAGTGCAACTGACGTAGCTCGGAGACCCGACTTTAGTCTGTGTATGTGCTTGGGCAAACTGGTTATTTTATAGAATTCGCCGTTTATACATCACACATTTTCAAATGAAAATTCATCACTTTTTATCTGGAAACCTAAAGTATTCACCAAAAAATGTTAGCGAAATACAGAATATACTCATGTGGTATAAACGGCAAAGATATGGGTCGGCAAAGAGTATTATACAGTTTGTAAAGCAGGTTTTAATGGATTCATCTTGTTTCAGTCGATTTCTTCATCTGAGTACACTGACGTGAATGGAAAGAGTGTTAGAAATTTACAGTCAAGACTGCATGGATTACAGTTCACTTACGTCAGCATGAAAGTAAATGGTTAGTTATGAGAAACGCTGCGGACTGTAAGGTGAATCTGAATAATAACAATTACGACCAAATGAGTTACATTAGATGATTTCTTTTATATTAATAATGACAATAACAGTCGTATCAATTATGAAACAGCATTCTAAGCAAGATAATAACAGAAATCATAACAGCTGACATAGTGAAAGATAATATCATACTGGAATCCAAGCAGTCACCAATTTGTATAAATCAGCTGTGCATTTTTTGAACTTACTTCTCGAAAGAAATGTCTTTCAACATTTTAAACAACATTGCATTCAATATTAGAAAAGTTCATTTGATATAACGCAAAGTGGACCACGCAACTTACATTGAGTTGTGAGAAGACGGGGATATATTGAACCGGAGAAAAGACACCAGAAGAACTGAACTTCGTGATTGATTAATCCATAATGTTGCACATGACTGAAGATTTGTAGGCCAAAACCAACAAGTTGGAGGAAGAGGCAGCCAACACCAAACTTCAGGTGAACAAAGACAAGACATAGGTTATGTAGATGCTTAACTAACAACAACAACGATTACAATCGCTAGTCACCTGTTTCGCTAACCAACCAGATGTAGATCTTAGAGTCAGGATCAGGAAATCAAAATAGGTGTTGATCACTCTGACAACTGTTGGTAAATCTGTAGCACTCAGTATAAAGACACAAGATCAAGATTTTCATCACTAATGTTAGGCAAGTGCCCCTGCGTAATTCCTAGAGTTGGCGTGTCAAGCTGCAAACTCTCATCGACAGCTCGATACCGAAGGTGAGATAGCTGGCTGGAAAAGACTAGCAACGAGGAATTCTCAAAACCAATCAACCAAGAACCAACAGTTTAATAAGAATGCAATTACTCGAAGAAAATCATTTAGAGACATCTGATCCTCAGGTGAAGTCCGAAAGGAAAACGACGAGTTGATGGTATGAAGATGACACGGTGGAGATGTTGTAAGAAGAAAACGGAAGCTTATAGGCGATATTAGAGCCAGACAATAAATACCGCAGAGAAGAGAGTGAAATGGTGATGTGTTGCTATAGACCTATCTTCTACATGAAACCTAAAGGACGAACAAAAATAATAAAATTTATTTTATTTCAAATTATTGTTGTGGGGAGATCAGTCCATAGTAGTAGTTCAACTTTGTTAGCTAAATGTTCGGTGAACTAAAATGTACTCAGGACACTTCTAGTTGTTATGGCTTTTCACAGTTTAAATGAATTAGGGCTAACTTCAACTTTTTGGGTGATCCATATATAAAATCAAAACAAATGATTCAGCGAAGAGACTCTTTTCAACGAATTTATCATCAAGCTGTACAATCGTATATATATGGTTTTTAAGAAGTTATATCCGGTGAGGGAATTGAAACATAGGTGTGAATGCATAAAATAATAATAATATGAAATGCAGTTAAAACTAAAATGTTTGTGATTATAATCGTAGTTAAATGTCAAGTGGCAAAGCAAATTAATGTCATAATTAGAATAACTCATAGGATGGATAGAACTTGAAAAAGCGTGTGCAATTAAAAGATTAGTAGACAAATCGAATAAAATAAAAACGTTACGTAATATTGGGTGAAATTTGACAACATAGAATTTAATGTTGCATGAAGGAATTGATTTAGAATGACAAGTGGAACAAGTGAAATAATACCGGGGACAGTTCAAAGTGAGAGTAGTAATAGTAACAATTGACTTAATAAGGAAGAGTATACAAATTGAATAGACAAAAATGAAAAAAATGAAAAATTGGTAAAGCTAAAATTTGATTGAGGATTACCATACTTTAGCAAAGAGAGATTAAGACCATGAAAGTTGGAGGGGTTGAACAAACTTTTTCCGTACACAGAGATCTGGCTATTCTGTTTCGATAGCCAAAGCTTCAGCAATACAGATGAGTCGGGTACGTAGGGATTTGAGTAGATTACTCTTTGCCTTGTAGATGACTTTAAAGGCGGAGGCTATAGAGATAGGGTGGTCATTATCGACCAGATGTTCAATGATCGCGCTTCTTATTGCTCAACTTCCACCTTTTCGTATATATATATATATATATATATATATAGCTATACAACAAAAACAGTAACATTACAATAGACTTCTACAAACTACTTTCCATTGTAAAGATTCAGTATACTTTATAAAATCTTTGTGAAATACATTTAATACCAAGAGATGTAGAATGAAGCAAGTGGGACTTTCAATAGTAACCTCTAGTTTTTAAGGTGACATTAATTTTATTTATCACAATTTTGTATTACATCCTAAAATATCGTCATAACTGATAGAAATCCTCAAATGTTAGATGACGTATACTGCATTAATGTATGACATGACATTTATGTCATACTGGATAAGCTTTTTTTCTTCTACCTTCTTGATTAATAACCATCTGTTCAGAATGTCCGCCCTATTTATTAGAAGACATTATATATATTTACACATACATACACTAAATATTTATCTATGACTATGTGTTTGTGTGCGTGCGGTCGTATCTCTTCACAAGCCAATAGCATGTATCCATTTTCATTGTTTCCACTGGATTGGACGCCATCCTATGATTGTTAACAGAACTGTAAATATATATATTTATAGTAATGTATGCTTTTAGATGTCGCGGGATTTTATGTATGTATACGTCTGAAATTCTGATACAACCAATATTAAACTTCAAACAAGTTATAAGCAATTTATGATAAAAACGTTATTGTGAAAATACTACAACCATTTAATTGTTACTATTATAATTATTGGGTGTGGTTAAAATGAGAACTGTACACGAGAGACACAGATCTGTTCTGCGGACTTTTCCATTTCACAAGAGACAGATATAAATAGATTTATTTTTAAAAAGAAGTGACAAAATAACTCGTTTAAGTGTGTTAATTTTTAGAAGAAAAAAAAACTATGCTCAATTTTTACATGTTTATTATTTACTGCTTCATTTGTAACTCATAGTGTAAACATCTTGGAAACATTGAACATTTAATTGAACAGTGAATGTCACTTTAAGCGAATCAATTGACAGATTATTCATTGTACAACGACAATGTAAAAGAAATGAATACAAAACATGTATATGACTGGATAACAAAAAGAAAATAATAATTCATTTTAAATTTATACATTATTATTCATTAAACGTTTAGATTTAATTGCTCTAGCAAAAGGAGTTTATCAATGTGCATAACAAACATTTGACAGTGGTAATCAATTCATCTGGATAATTATTTTAATCTCTACCACATAGTTAGTGTTTGTATGTAATACATAATTACATGTGAATTCATATCCTCTTTCAAAACAGGATAACTTCTCATTACTCAAATCCCCAATTAGCATTATTAAATACTGGTGTTGCTTGCATTGTAATGCATTTATTCATTCACAGATAATAATTATTATTAATGAAGCCCAATTCAGTATGGATTTAGCCCTGTTTATATACCATTTCATTCTTCTTTTCGGTAAGTTTGTCAATATTAACATGCTTAGTACATATTTGTATTTATTTGTATCATTTTACAAGTGTGTTTCGATTAGAATAATGCTGAGAAGGTGGTATTTTGCTCTCTTGAACTGGAAGATCCAGGTTTGACTGGGAACAGCCAAACTGAAGACGATTATTTCTAGCCTTAACCAAAGATAGTCAGCCTTATCGAGATGTTCATATCTATGACACTGACTAGTCAAATAGATGAAAATCGATTGGTAAATTGTGATAAAAGATGTATCATTCGAAAGATATATTACTCATGGAAGTTATCTTTTTGATCTGATGCAGATGTTATCAACATTATTTCATTAAGGTATGAACAACAATAGACCTCCATTAACTATGTGTATATCATGCCTCAAGCAGTGCTATTCAGACTAGCAGTTAAGTGTCACACATAATCACGTTGACAGAACTCAGTCAATCTGCATTATTTCATCTGTATCGTAATTGAATTAAAAATGTTTCGTGATAAAGTATAAACATAGAGTCATTATGTAACTAATTTAGCCATCTATAAAATCAGTTGATTTTGAAACTGAAAATCAATCTATTTATGAACTATTAATAAATGTATAAAATATATTCTACAATTAATAGTCTGAATCCTGATAGCAAAATAACCATAAAAACTGGTAATTTATAATTTCTAAAATGGCATAAATATAAATAAACTCAGGAAGTGTTATGCTCTTTATTCAATTTATGTTACTTTTTCCGCTGTCTGTGTTCACCAAAATAAGGTAGACTAAGAAATAAGTAAATTTTTTTAAAGCAGTAGCAGTTACACTGAATTCTTTATAGATGTATATATGTAACAGCACTAGAATACACTTATTTAGAAGATTTCTGTAACTTTTCTAGTCAATATATCGAAGTTAATTAATAAAACTAATGAGGTTGTCCATGGTCTACGAGCTTGTCTTGTAACCAGAAGGTTCTAGGCTTGAAACCTGTTGGGCGCGTACTGTTGAAGAGCCCCAAACTAGGACGAAACAAATGTCCAGTACTCCCTGCTTGTTTTCAATTGTCCTCCAATTGATATCAGTCTGTGATCAAACTTTTGAAAGCAATGAAAAAGGTTTAGAAGAATCATTTGGATTCCAAAGACTAACTGCTGTATTAAGAAGATAAATCGTCACTGAATCCTTCTTATTATACACATTATCGCTAAATGAAGAATAACCTGTCAACAGTTGATCCTCTAATGGCTGCAACGCATTATTTGTATTCTATTAAGAAAGACAAATTTTATTCGTTACAACAGAAGTATGAAACTTCAGTATGCATATATAAGCCTTTTTTGGGGGATAGACTTAGAATTTCTTCTTTAAAATCGATAAATGTATACAGATATCTTTTTATGACATGCATAGCTGACTCAGACTCAAAGAAACATTCTCCTAGAGTACACTATACAACCTTTTATTCTGCTTATTTATTATCAGAATAATGAGGGAAAATATTGAGCACCACTTTGTAAAAGCTTCCATATTGAGTCTGATATTTCCCTAGACATATAAATATATATATGTATATATTGTATATTTAACGTCCTGTCATCAGGTCACGTTCTTGTTACACATGAATGAATAAATAAATAAAGTGAGACTAATATATATATATACTTTTTTATGTTATATTATGCAAACGAAAGTTTATTTTTTACGCACACACATAAACATATACATTCTTTATCGAGATTCAGAAGGTATTTTATTTCGGTGGGAGTTCACATATGTGTACACAACTCAACTTAAGTATTAACTGACCTCAAAATTAGTTAATTTGGTAAAACAAAGTCAATAAAAATATTTTCCACATCATCATAATGTAACGTATAATTAACATCGAAAAGATGTTGATTGCGGTTTCTTTTTAAGTAATATAAATGAGTGAGTATGATTCTTCGAGAAAGTCAGGTTTTCGATTTTGCTTCACTAAGTATGACAGAAGACTGAAGAACACGGTTGAAATCCAAGTCCCTCCCTATTAAACAGAAAAATGAGCTCAACCGTGTTATCCAGTCTTCTGTGAAGCAAGTGTATGACTTCATTTAATAATGAAGAAATATTGATTGACTGGCTTGAATGAAGCTGTTAATACAATCTGATATTTTTTTTACTAAATTAGCAAAACTCTGCTTATATACATCCAGCTGATGTATACTCTCCCATTTGTGCACAAAAATAACTTATCCCAACCTGGAATTCCTAGCTGGTTGAGAGTATTTTGCTACTAAATCAACAGTGGGTGCGTGTGACCGAGAATCCATCAGTTAAATTTATGCTCAGCAATGCTGCTTTTCATTCGAGAGTAAGATTTCTAATGAGCTTGAAATTATTAACTTATATATTTATTTAAGGTTCGATCATAAACGCATACTTTGAATTTTTCGATTATTCTAAGTCTTTCATTCATCGAAGTTTCAAATTCATCGTCGAAGCATCTGCACAGGAAGCCAACCTGAGACTGAGCACTTTGGACCAGTAAGTTGACGGGAAAATCTAAGGTTGAATTAAATAAATAATATGACCTGTTGCACAAGAGGTAGTGTTGCTACGGAGGAACAACTTGCTTATGGCATTTCGAAGTTCAGAAAGCAACTTCAAGGTAGGTAGAGCGCCGCTTTGTGCTTTTCTTAGACTGAAATGTTCAGGAATATATACAGAAAGCAAGTAACATTCCATTTCTTAGTTTTCATGAAGTATAGGTGTAAGTTAAATATATGCCGTTAGATAAGATTTGGGTAGATACAGTTTGACAGTTTGCATATCTGACGTACTAATAATTTTCAAGAGTTGGTTTGTAAAGATTAATCTGATGCTCGCTAGTGACTTGCTACAGGACGGAGTTTCCTGGAGTTCTAGTGAGAAGTTGTGACCAGTGAGGTCCATCCAGTCAAGTGTGAGGATGGATTTCCCACAGATGACATTGGTCGTGGTAGCGCTAAATCACGAATTGGTAGAAGTTAGAATTCATGCACTGGCCATTGAATCAGGTTCCAGTGGCTGAATGGTGTACGAGCTTGCCTTGTAACTGTAAGGTCCTGGGTTCGAACCCTGGCAGTGGGTGTGTACTGCCAATGATTCCTAAACTAGGATGAAACAGCCGTGTCCAGTACTCTCTGGTTTTTAATGATTCTCTAACTGATATCAATCCGTGATAAAACTCGTATTGATAATTGCTCAAAACTTCGTTTTCTTTAATATTCTGTCTAATTAGTAGTTATTCTCATATTTTTAATGTAAATCATAATGCAACAGCTGCATTTCAGATCTAACTTCGATCATCTGAGAGACGATTTCAATGGAGGAATGTCCAAGAAACAGTTAAAAAATATCAACCATTTTGAAAAAACGCATTGTCCTTCATAACTACATCATCTAACTGTAGTTGTTTGTGCTCCCTAATACCCGTCAATCCCTTCGTACGCGTCAGCATCCAGTTATGAGGAATTCTGAACTATTTTCATCATGCGGTGATATCTCAAGGCACCGAGATTTTAAAAAAATAAACATTTGAATAAGAGACCAAACAAAAATTCACGGTTAATATCAGGTGTCCTGTACACAGAGTTGTTAAAATTTCAGAAATGAAAATGAAGCTTTGATTCAAGCAATGAAAATGGATCGATGGAGTGTAATTTGTAAAGAATGTCCCCTTGTTTTTGTGAGTAGGAGTAAATAATTCTCTTTATGAATTGTTGTACCGGACACTTTTAGTGAAACATTAGTTCTGTTCTACACACAGAAGTAGATGTAGTCTTAAAGAAACTTATATAAATAATAAACTGAAGGAGATTTATATATGCAATCTTCATTCTTTAAGTAACTCAAACTGAAACCAGTAAATTTTAAATAAATGTATGTGAGATAAGAATTCGCACATTAAAACAGTCACGATCTAATGATTAGCCTGAGATTACACTATATTTCTATTGTATAACACGGTGACTATCAATTCTTATATAGGAATGGACTAATATACGTGAATTGGATTTACATTTGCAAATTAGTTATCAGTTTGCAATGTAAACAGTTCGAGAGGTAACATTCTCAACCTAGTTTGTTTTGGGAACCGAATTATTCAGATCACAGTATGTGACGTGCTTGATACTATGAATGGTAATCAAGAAAGTAAGCATGTGTGCATAAAACTATAGACAGCTGACTGAATGAGGTGAGTGGTTGAATGCCACTCATATCAACATGAAGTGCTAACTAGCCAGATCGTGGTGATCGAAATACCAGACGGCCGTTTTGCTCGTTCTTCGCCGAGCTCATCAGTGGTGTACTCGGTGTTTAAATCACCCCAATCCGCCTAACTAGTTGATATGAGTGAAATACAAGTACTCATCTCAATCAGTCAACCGTATATTATTTTATACGGACTAAAATACGATTCTCCGAATCATCCCTAAAACGCTGATATTTACCTTGCAACTGACAGAAGATATGAAAAGACGAAAGTGTACTTAATTGTATTACTCTATATGCTTTTATTCTTTTGATAATTTAAACATGAATATTTACTATGAATCTAATGAACACTGGTCATAGCCAGCGCTAAAATATGTATTTACGGGACTGTGACCGTCATAATGTCAGTCTGATTAAAATGTTAGCTACCAAAGCCATCGCTGTTATATTCTCTTTTATTTCTTGTGTTCACATTGTTTTAATATACAAAAATTTCACCTTTAATTGTATTGTACTCTCCCGCGAGTGTTTAAAATGCTAACAGCCTACCGATTCATAAGTTTCAACTAAACTTGAGAAAAAGCATAATTATGGTTTGAAAGGTATCTCAATACATTTGATAACTTTGTAGGATATTTTAGGTACCAACTGCCACTCCCTAGGGAATTAAACTAACTGCCCACGGTCTTTAATCATTCACTTATGTCTTTGGAATGCAAACTGTACTCGTGCACTTTTTATTATTGACTTTCAACCGAATGTCGTGTATTTCTTGAAGAAGCCAAAGAAGAAATATTGCAGGAGGTTGGTTTGTGCTTCAGGTCAGATGACATCACGTCATGTGGCCTACCGTCAGTTACAATTTTACTTGAAAGTGACAGACGAAGAGAATATATATTATTCAGTAAGTTCTACTGAGAATTCTGTAAACTTTCTAAACACTGTCATAATAAAGCTAGTATTATATTACTATTAGTATCATCGTAATAATTTCAATCGTGTTTTACTCACTTCCATCCAGAGAACTGCGTTTTTAAGGACTAGTCTATCCTTGTGATTATATTTCTCCTCATTGTGTAAATCGAATGTATTACTCCATTCAAATGTAGGTGACTGACTGACTGATTGGTTTCAACGTAGAACTTTGCGCCGATGTGCAGCATTTCGAGTTGGCACACTCCGTGTAGCACAAAAAGCAAGAGAAGAAAAAGAAACACATAATAGAGACAGTAAACAGAGATATGAGGCAAAAAGAATAGTAATATTGAAGAATAATATAGTTTTATTGGGTATTATAAATCACAAGGAGTGGATGCATCTGCGCCATCACTGAGAACGCTTTTGAATCATATCACCAATTCTCTGCAGCCTTCATTGGTTTTTACCATCCCGATGACCCAAACCAGTCAGACAGTCTACATCTTCCTACATGGCTGGTTAATCTAACTGGCGTGAATTTCATTGACTGATGTCATGTTTTGATTTGACCGCTGCGTGCTAGCTCTTTTCCAACCTGATCCTATGTCATCTAACAATGCCCGTCGAAGGAGGCGATGGCTATACATGCATGCTTAACACATGTTCCAACCATCACAATCGATGTAACTTCACAGCCTCTTCTATTGACTTCCCCTCCTTATCTAGCACTCGACGCCTAACCTCAATATTGCTCACCCTATTATACTACTTCACATGGAAGATAGAACGCAGACATTTATGATCAAAGACAGTTAGCCTTTTCACGGCTTCCACTTTCAGTGGCCGTGTCTCACAGCCGTAAAGTAGGACAGAGCGGACTGCTGAGCAGTTCACACGCCCTTTGGTCAACAGCCGGCAGGATATCACGTCTGTGCTAGAGACAGCGTAAACTGGCATATACGAAACTAGCCCTTGTATCCCGCTGAGATTTCATCAGCGATCAACCCGCTTGTGTTGGCTGATGCAACTTCCCAAATAAGTTCAATTGTAGGTAAACGTTTTAACTGTTATGCTTAATAGCAATATTAATTCTTAAACTATAGACTCTTCGTAAATTTTTAGGACATTTCACTTAATTCTTAACTTACTTCAAGTAACACTTTTATATATGATTTACGTGGTTAACAGATCGAATGGCTGATTCTTTTTTAGCCTTCTGCCTAAATTTATGTCATTAACACCTGTGAACATTTCGTCAGATTTTTGTGTAAACGTCGTAGATAAGTAGTGCTTAGGTTGTAGAACATACTCTGCATCCATAGCGTTGTACACACACACAGGAAAACTTTGACACTTCAAGGTACACTGTTTATCATTGTCATAAGATTGTTATCATGTATTCACTTTGCTCAGCATCAATAATATCCAAGAAATACTGTCAGCTAGTGGTGAAATGACCAGAATACAAAAAATTAAGTAAGGGGAAAAAGTCCTGTTGCATCTCAGACTTTCACCCCACATTCAATCAGTTAGTATAGTAAGTAGTTTGCCAATCGAAGGCTACCGCCTTTTTCAATTCCTCTGAATTATTAAGTGATGTTTTTTTTTGAAATAGTATCGATTATGAATATTTCTATTATGATAATGAAGCTAATAATTTATGATTTCAGACTAGAGATAAGTGACCAGAAGGCAAAAATATATCACCCAATGTAAAGGAATAAATATGCAGTAGAATTATGCATCGTACGATAGGCTGTTATGCAATCATCATTTTGTATGCAGACAGAAAAAAGATCGAATGAATAAGTAATTTTGTAAGATGACCAAATCGCTGAGAATATTTATAAAGATGAATTAAACTGTATCAATGACGCTCGCGACCATAATGGTCAGTTCGATCCCAGCCGCGCCTCCTTTACCTCGCTAAGCCAGAAATAATGGTGGTAAAGAGGAAAGGTTGGGCATGAGGCTAGCAACCCCATCCTGTAAAATAAACACTGATACAAAACTTCAAGAACTAGCTTGAAAATATAATGACTTTTAATTTGGTTCTTGAAAGTGCCCACCTCTACATTATTATTATTCCCTGGGGTTCCGAGCGGAACATAGGGTTTCAGCAACACATCTCCACTTTGTCCTATTTCCTGCCCACGATTGCCCATAATCTCTTATCTCCTCCATATCACCCTTGCACCGACAACCCACTCGTCGTTTCCCATTTTGATTCCACTTGACGACCTCGCACGCGATGTCATTCGATGGTCTACTCAACGTATGCCCAAGCCATCTCCATTTTCTCCTACATATTTGTTGAGTAATCGTCTCTCTCGCCTGTTGATTTGTTCCAAGCCAGAAGTTCTTGTTACTAATTCTTTCTGGCTGGCCGACTGGCCATTTGGTCTTCAGTATGGAGCCAGCGAAGGCAGCTGTTGATAAAAGTCTGCAGTGACCTGTTGGAAATGCTTTTCATGACACACAGTGCAAGTTTCTGACCCGTAAAGAGGGACCAGCTGAAAATCCGAATCTTGTTGTTTATGCTGGCGGAGTCAGTGTAGAAGATTTCCTAACTGGTTTCAGGTTCATGAGAGCGTATCTTGCCTTTCCGATCCTGACTTTGACATCTCTATCCATTCCGCCTGTAGCTGAAACGATACCCACCTCTACATAATTTATGCATATTAAAGTTAGTTATGAGAAGGAACATTGCGGAAGAAGTGATTTTTTGGACTCACACTATGCAAGAGTACACTGACAATTTCTTTAGAGGCACAGACGAAGCTAAAATTCTATTATCTATCAAGTTTTTAACATAAATAAACGAACAAATAATAGTTTACTTCTGTCCGAACAAACAAAGCATGTTCAGGTTGAGGCTTTTAATGGTTTAATTTCTTTTACTCACGAACCAGTGTCACAAACATTACATACCGATAAATTATTCAATACCATCAGTGTCACATCACACGTCTCCTTAACATGAATGTGTAACGATGAATTCACTACAAGTCACAAATAGTTTAGGCATTTACAACTTTCTGATACGATACAAACAAATAAATGTGATGAAAGTGAATAGGGGAACAAACACATTGAATACATGTTAGTTTCTGGTAAGAAATACCATTCTTCTCCTGTTTTATGTTTTATGTAAGCATGAATTATAATAGTCATGTAGAACGGTCAATACATTTAGCTAACATGGGTCAAAACAGACTAACTACTACTACTCTACATGTATTTTCCTTCTACCTATCTCTGTTTGACTTCTTATGTCTAACATACAACATGTAATTCTCTCAGTTCGCTTGACTAGTACAAGTGGAATTAAGCTGATTTCCCTTCGTATCATTCATTCCCCTTAGGTTACGGTCAATATGCCAAGTGAATATTAGCCAAATAATAATTCTTATGCCTAAACGAGCATACCAGCGTCTAATGTAGTGACGACGAATAAAAGTTAAATAGGGGAGAGTAGAAACAATCTATTTTTTTTGGAATTAAGAAAGGAAGGAACAGAAAATTGAAATAGACTACTGAAATTTATTCTAATGATCATGACAGTTTCCAAATCGATTTGTTATTATTATTATTACTAGTATAATGACTAAGACTATCGGTAATTAACGTCATAAATGTCATTATTTTTAAAAGTATACCTTTTCACTTCATTTCACTTACTTTTCCTGTTTCATTTCATTAAGTAAAGGAAAGGAATGAGAATGAAAATATTAAAAGTTACGTTATTTTAATAAAATACAAACTCGAAAGAATTTAAGAAAAAGCTTTATAACTCTATTTATTCGATAATAGAACTGTTGTTTGGTGTGAGTTATAGTTGATTAAGTGTCTATATGAAGTGTGGTGTCGTTCTTACGATTAAATTGTACATTGAATATTTTATGTTCCTGACTATCTTATAATTTGAATCTGCTTCCATATTGGTTTCGAGTGGTAAGTGAACCAAAACTTTGCACAAAACTGCAGCAATTCAAGATGTCACAGTCCATCAAAGTATACATGAAAATCATGGAAAGAAATTTGATGAAACTACAGTAAATAGAAATGTGTGGGAAGAAGATCAGTGAGAACGCCGTTGAGACCTATTTGGGGCCATGTCATCAGCAGTCTCCAAACAGCGAGTCTTAGCACTTTGAAGACCTCAGCTAAGTAGACTCTACCTTCCCTGTGCATCAAACTAACAGTGGAAGATGTTAGAGGTTGGTTTTTGTTTGACCGCCAACGTCAAGTCTTTTTCAGCCTACGTCTATTTTAGCACATATCCCACCCATCTCAGTCAATGCATCTTCACTAGCTCATTTAACCTCATTATTACTCACCATGTTAAGCCACGAACACAACACCTATTGTGAGAAAAAGTTAATATTTTCGTATATTTTAATCTCAGTGGTTCAGTGGTAGAATATTAACCAACCACACACATGGCCAGATGCTCAATCCCCAGCCGATACCCTCCTTAATCTCACTTAGTCGATAGCAAGCCAGCTAAAGAAGGAAAGTTAGGCGTGAGTCTAGCAACGCGATCCGGTAAAAACTCGACACTACTGTTACAGATACTTCAAAGCTGAAGTCTTGAACCTAATATTCTACTAAGAACGCAAAGGAATAAGATTAGAATCAATAAAATATTTCTCACTCTCGACAACTGTGTTTCGCTGCTGTCAAGAGAGACAGGGAGAATTACTGCATAGTGCATACATCCTTTGACACATAGTCAGCAATTACTCCAGCTTTAAAAATGATAGGGGCGATAAGCGCCAAAAATGAAAGAGGAAATGAAGCAGTCTGTGTCTAGCGTACCAAAACGTCTAAAAAATCTTGTTTAAACACACTGGGATTATTTTAAATAATTTTATAATGATTCAGTCTAATGTAGCGCTCAAAACTTTTCAGTGGCAGAATGTTAACATGTTCCTCTTGTAAACTAAATGTTTTGGGTTTGAACTCCAGATGCCCCACGAATACATACTACTGCGGACAACAAAATGGGATGAAACAGCTGTCCAGTATTCTGCTGTTTCCATCAATTCACTGATTCATGTAGGTTCCAGATAAAAGCCTACTAGAGAGAAACTATTCAAAGGGCATAAATTAGTTACCCCACTCATTTGGTAGAAGTAAATTATAATGCTATATCTTATTTAGAGTTACACAATCTAGTATCGATAGTTTCAAGTCAAAAATTACACTGGATATCAACATTTAAATATATTTTAGCATAATGTGTGTATTTCCCAAATATCTATTTTAGTAAACAATCTATCCATGGTTTATACACTTGTTATGTCAAATAAAAAAGGGCAAACCTATAGCTTGAAGCACTTCTGTTTTAATTCGACACACTGATCAAAGCACGACATTATTCTTAAAACTAGAAATTCTCTTAAATAGTGAAATGTTGATTAGTAAAATTTCGGAAACAAAATTTTCTAAAACTTTCAAGTACATAGAAATTTGCTTAACAAAACTTTGTTATAAAATATATATATATGGGTTTTCTAAGATAATTGTTTGACTTTTTCTCACTTATCACGAAACCAAAAAAGTTCTTCCTTTTTTTTCTGTTAACAGTCACTGAGAAGGTTTCTCAAAATAGTGTTACATATTGAGTAGGTTCACGTGATCTTGTGGGTAAAAGATAACATATTATTGGTAAAAAAGTTTACCTTTAACCTGTGAAATAGAACTAGCTATGATTGATTGAAAGTTGACTTGATTTCAAGAATATTCTTAGCCTAAGTGTAACGGAAGAAGACAAGAGACTCGATAACGGAATGTTTATATGCGGATTGTTATAACAATATAGGGAAATTATGTATGCCATATATCAACGTCGTCATTTGTACAGGTCTCTCGTGCTGTCCTACTTCTCTCTTATGTATTATGTTTGTTTGTCTTCTTTTTGTGTCTTTCATGTTTTGCCGCAATATTGATTCATTTCCTGTCTTTGATGTCAAATCTATCTCTTTGTTATTTGGTATTTTTCTGCCGATGAACGTCTTTTTAATTACTGCTCGTAAATCTCGCCACATTCGTACCCTTGTCAAATAGTTTCGAGAGGAGCCTCCCCAACCTTATTGGTTCTACCCATTCTTGTTGTGACTTGGTCCTGGCTTCTTTATCCCATTATACACACCATATAAGCTTTGTACAGATATGTTAAGCGGATGGAAAGAGAAAGATGATTAGAGTAGTGTATATGAAAAGCGTTTGACTGCCTTCTAAAACTTAGTATTTTTATACACCCAATAAAAGCGTGAATTTAATCCTACACCTCCATATGATAAAGTGAAACAGTGAAAATTTCAAAGTGGATGTGGTCTTGATAGTTTCTCCAGAAATAGTGAGTGATTAGTATACACGTTTACATGCCTGCTATTGCCCAGTGCATGTGCTTAACATTCTTCCAAACAGTGGAAACTATTCCGAAGTACATCATCAATTACTGACATATCCTAAACAACATCTGTCAGTATAGTGGCAACATGCTACTACTAAGATCAGTGCATGGATTAAGTTCCACTTTTCTTTTTTATGCGTATTATTCATACTCTCTTGATAATACAGTGATATAACTAACAGAACACATTTAAGAATTACTTATTCAAGTTCAAAGGATAGAAATCAAGTGTTTGATATGTTGGTTTCCCTTACTGATTTCATTACCTATTCCGCTGGTCATGAATTAATGTCGACGGCAGAAGTCTGTAAATTTTCAAAGTATGATATCACTGGATCACAAGTTACGCATAAAAAAGAGTCGGTGGTACAGCGGTAGAATGATCGCCAATCACGCAGGGGGTTCCTAGTTTGATTCCCGGTCGACGAACTCCTTTGCCTAGCTTAGTCAGTAATAAGACCGGTAAAGAGGGACGATTGGGCATGAGGCTAGCAACCCCATCCCGTAAAAATAAACATCACTGCTATCGAGACTTCAAAGCTGAAGCTTGAAGCCCTATGTTCCACTAGGAACATAAAGGAATTAAATAAAATAATAAATAAATATAAGAAAGAGTGTTATCTACTTCAGTCGAGTAGTATGACCATTATTAAAGAAACAGTAACAAGAGATCCCTTCATATTAGACATGTTTATTTGATACAAGACGGTGACACTCGATCAATATCTGGGTGGTGTTTCAAGCATTATTTATTACTCATAGTCATATCAGTGTATTCACACGTCTTCATTTTTTTATTCCTTTACATTCCCAGTGGAACATAGGGCTCCAAGCTACAGGCTTAAAGTTTCTGTAGCAGTGGTGTTTAATTTTACGGGATGGGGTTTCTAGCCTCATCCCCAACCTTCCCTCTTTGACAGCGAGGTGAAGGAGTGTGTCGGCCGGGGATCAAACCCCGGACCACCTGCATGGCTGACGAGTGTTCTACCACTGTGTCACCGACGCACACACATCTTCATAATTTGCCTTACATATTTTCTTCACTTCTCTCTTGATGTTTACTGCAATTTCCCATATTTATTCAATAGAGCCGTTACATCATTTTGATTGCAACTGTTTGATGAAGATTCGATGAAGAAAGACACAAATTCCGCTTAATGACTATGAAGTCATTTACATGGGTCAAACTAGTAGATCAAGGTGAATTAGATGTTTGGAATATAAAAATGTGGCTGCAGCTGGAAAGGTTCTCGCTGCGAAAATTAATTAATTTAGAGAACAACTCAGTCACTCACATATAATCAAACAATGAAGTGTGATTAGTAATTGTATTAAAAAGTAATATAGTTAGATGGAGAGAGGTAAATCAGAGAATCATTGGTCATAGAATCAATACCAAACACGTATGAAAGAAACGATGCAATGCCTGTGCCGAATATATGGAAAATTGCAGTAAACGATAAGAGAAAGATAAAAAAAATACGTAAAGCAAATTAAGAAGCATTGTCCATACACTGATATGATTATGAGCAGTAAATTGTTCTAATATTGAATTATATTCTATCACACAGCCAAAATTCTTCTCTCACATTTAACAGATCTTTTCATTGAGTATATGTTAACTGATGAAAAACAACTTCAATTCCTAGGCTGATTATACTAATTGTCAATATAAACACTCTTAAGTCCGAAATGTTAACTACTTTTCTTTATGCTGTGATGCTTAAAGTTAAAAATTCCCTTTACTCTGACAGTATATTCAGCATAAAGAACAAGATTCAGATTTTCAACACCAATGTCAAGTCATTTCTTCTATTTTGGTCAGAAAATTGGTGTTCTCGTCAACAGCTGCCACCTTTGCTGGCTCCACACTGAAGGTTAAATGACCAGAAAAAATTAACAACAAGAAACTATGCGAACAAACCAACCAAGAACCCTTAGCTCAAAAACTATGCAGGAGAAAATGGGGATGGACTGGGCATACGCTGAGGAAAAATTCGAATGACATAGCGCCCAATGCAAGCCAAATACAAATGGGAAATAACGAGTGGATCGCGCGAGGGCGACGTAGAGGAGATGAGAAATTATAGCCAATCTTGAGCCCAGATAAAGAGGAGAGAAGAAAATAGAACAAAGTAGAATTGTGTTGTTTAAGCCCTATTTGCCACTGGGAACCCAGGGGAACAATAATAATTGTAAACTCCGAGATTAATCGTACGATAAAAAAATTTCTGAGAAATGAAAGGACTTATATGAATCAATCACTATATCTAAATTTTCAACTTTTTGCTTTCCATACTTCATTTTATGAAATCAACTCAGAAAACACTAGGAAACGTTTGTTTGCATCATAATTTAAGTTATATAAAGGAGGCAGAAAAAGTTTTAAACGAGATGGTTAGACTAATTGCTTTGTTAACTTAAGTTTTTATCTTATGATATTTTTTGGTTCACGTCATTACTGAGTATCTCAGTTTTCTTCTATTACGCTCAAAATTTATTTTTTAATCTTTAATACCGGTCTTGTCATAATTATCACTTTTATCATTTTTGATTTTGTCTATCAAATCTTTGTGATGCCTTCGGCTGTTTATCTTTGATCTTGCCTTCGAAATGAATGATGCATTCTTTTTTTTCTTAGATATGACGTAATTTGTTGTCTAATCATTTGATTTTTCAGCGTCAAATTTTAATTACTTACCTTCCTTACTCTTCATGTCACCAAGTCTCATTTAATTTTCCAGTTTCCTTAAACTGACTGGCAGAATTCATTTACTTACTGCCTAGAGGACAATCAAAGTATCCAGTACAGTCCTACAGGAAGTCTATTGCTAGCCCGAATAGGTCAGTAGTAATGTCTCTGGCTGCAGAACTGGGTAACACAGGTTCAAATCTCAGAGGGGACATGAGTTGCTTTAAGGGACTGCAGATACGCCTTGCTGACTGGTGAGTGCCAAAACGCACGAAACCTAGGTCAAGCAAGGCTTCCTGCCAATTCCGCCCGACCATCTATTAGCAAAAATTCACAGTGCATCATGATGGTGAGCAATCTAGAATGGTGGCCACATTGTAAACTTGACTGACAGAATTCAGTCTACACCAAACAAAGGACTAAACGCATGACACTAGTTACTGACTGCCTAGTGTTCAATCAAAGTGTTTGACATTTATATTTTATCCTTGCATTAAACAATAGTATTTAAAACAAGTATACAGGAAAATCAGGTGATTAGTTATGCTTAAATTCAGTAAGAAGTTAAAAGTCTTGCTTCATTTGTGCTTGCTGCATGCTTCACTTCTGACGTTAGCTAAAAGTATAAAGCTCTTCATAAAACCCAAGATATCCTATTTAAATTATTGGTTACTTGGACATAATGTAGTCAGTTCTGATTGTACACGGAGCTAGTTACTTCTTCAGGGGTTTAGGACCAATATTAGAGAACCATTGGAGAACCTGGGAGTACTGGACAGCTGTTTCGTCTTCGTTTGGATCTTTCCACATTGCGCACCTACTGGGGTTCGAACTCAGGACCTTCTGGTAACAAGGCGATCTCGTAGTCCATTAAGCCACTGGGATGTGATCTAATGGCCAGCCCATGAATTATAACTTTTGCCAATTCTCAAGATAGCGCCACCACTAGCCAATGTCCCCGGCGAGTATTTGTCTTCTCACCCGACATGCTGTAGTCTGCTGGTCACGACTTTCTAGGTTCTGGCAAACCCAGGTTACTACCTACCTGAATAAGGCCAGTTGCCAGTGATCATCTCATTCATATTTAGGTATTGGTTTGTAGGGTTTTGACTGATTGGTTACAAGATTTCACTCACTAGGGACTGGCCCTATTCAGGTAGGCAGTTACCTGGGTTCTATTGGGAAGTAAGGTGCAACAGGTTGGGTGTGAGGACAAATACTCTCCGAAGACATTGGCTAGCGGTCGTGCTATGCCATGAATTGTCATAAGTTACAATTCATGAGCTGGGTATTAGATCGCGTCCCAGTGGCTCGCTAGTCTTGTAACCAGAAGGTCCTGTATTCGAACTCCAGTAGGCTGTGCATTGTGAAAAGTCAAAAGCTAGGACGAAACAGCTGTCCAGTACTCCCAGGTTTTCCAATGGTTCTCTAATTGATTGATGTCAGCTCATTATGAAATCCTGTCACCAATCAATCAAACCCCTACATACCAATACTTGGATACTGTAATAACTTCACTCTTTCAATTGTAAAATGAGATAATATTAAAATAATTTGTTTGCTTCCCAGATTATTTAACTGACATGTTTGAAACAATAAAAAATAGATTCTAGAGAAGTCATTCAAATTTCTCCATTATATTTCATTATCTTTATATCTGTCTCTCACACGACATGCTAATGAACACCTACTGAGCGATTAAGAGACAATGCCCAGTAAAAAAGTATCTTATAAGCGAAATGTCTACCTTGGTTATTTAACGAAGTACATATGTGTACACAGTAGGCGATTACTGTTCCCCTGACTATTATTATCATTATCGCTATTGTATTGCTTTATAAAAACGTAACAAAAACCGACAAAAGAACAAGACCGACAAAATGCACAACTGCATGCAAGGCGTAGAACATAATCCATCAGGATGTATTCGCATTTTTGTTTATACCTTGGACGCATAATGTCTTCATTTACAGATTTAGTGAGTGAAAAAGTAACAGGCTTCATTTGAATTGAATATTATCCATTAACCTAATTACATCATAATCAGTATTATTGCAACTGAAAATTGTTCATATCATGCACAGAACAGTCAATCAAAAATTAAGTATAACTGATAATCCCTGAATCACATCGTTTCTATCTAAATGTCACTTACAGTATATTAAATTATTAAAATTTCAAAATATATATATCACTTTTGGCTACGTTACATTTTGTATACACTACTGTCGAACGTTTATATTTAACAAAAACATTAAATGATTCACTATGGTTTACTGAGTGAAGTTTTAGAAATAACAATAACAAATTCCATTAGTAGTGAACTTCTCCTAAAAGTCATTACTATAAAAATGTTTATTAACATCAAAATTATATCAATCATGTGGTTATTCCTTTCCATACGAATTATCACTTGTAGTGGAGGGGGTCGAAAATAAGACCAGTTAATTCGTAGGGACTAGCAGCAGGTTGCTACATAATCAAGAAATCTGTAGAAATCTGAAGACTAGGTAGAATAGAATGACTAAGCAGAATTAAGTAAGATACTAATAAGTTAATTGAGTTAGCTAGAACTGTTAGCATAATAAAATAACGCAGTCAAAGGATAGTTACATGGGAAGGGGAAAATTGTCTGTAAGGCTTAATACATATTATGGAGTTGACCATGGCACAGAAGAGAGGGCTACACAAATTTCTTCTCAACGCACAGAGATTTCTCTAGTTCAGATGAATTCCGATTGCCTCTATTGTAAGCAAAGCTTTTACTTGCAGAGTATGCGAAAGATTGGGTGAAATACTATAAGCAACTTTAAAAGTTTTGTTAGAATAATTCTGATGAGCTAGTATTGAGTTCCGTGTAGCTTTATTCGAACCCTTACCAAACCAAGATGAGAGGTTTTCAGGAATTCGACGATGAACTTGCGTGATCGTGCGTTCAATGTAACTAGCTGCTCAGGGGAAGTTAAACCTGTTAGTGTACATAGAACAGGAGAAACAGGACAGTTTGTCCTTATTTCTTAAACTGAATATCACTTGGCTAGTGAATAAACAGAATAATTTAACTGCGTTAAAATTCTGTTTGAAGGCTTTTCTCAGACGTTGTAATAAAGTCTCACTACTAACATCTCCCGTGAGTCGCAATCTTAGGAAAACTTGTTTTATGAGAACTGTGGGCATTCTCAATCGTTTACTTGCTACGTCCATTTATTTGTTCGAACTTATTATCAGATATCTGTTAATTCTTATGGACTATAATAACCGCTTGATCGGTATAATTCTGATGTCAAAACCTATGTATCAGTGTAGAGCCAGTGATGAAGAACTAATTGAAAAGGAATATATTTCTTCGTTCAGTTTGCTGTTTTTCTTAAAAATGTTTATATTTGCCACTAAATGAAATACAAAAAACAATGTTGTTCTTACAGACATTGCACTGCCAGATGCTAGTCTTTTAGAATCGTTGGAGAAAGAAATGGTGAGATGTTGTGTGACTACTTTGATAGGATTTAGAAACTTTAGTTATTCTTTACACATTAGTTGTGAACACAGCATCACGACATGCAACAACATATGGTCAAACAAACATGGAGCTATTCCGTAAACTAGTGACCAACCTCCACTTTTATTACCTTTATTCAGTAAGCGTTAAAACGGTCTGATGGAGTCTAAAACTAGGCTTAAAACGTTTCTAGGTTTGAAGTAATCCAAGAATGGTTTATTACTTTCTCGATGATACAACTAGATTGCTTACTTCAAAAAATTACGCGCCGTAGTCCTTACTTTGGTTTCCTATAGAAACCAGATTCTACTTTATTTTTAATAAAAAATAGAGCTACTCTTTAAAAACGCTGTTATTCATTTGGTTTAGGGAAAATAAAGCTTTATTGTAGGTTTTTGGCATTTCTGAAAGGTGTCTGTATAACGTATCTAAGCTGATTACGATAAATTCATGTATTGATGAACTTCTTCAAAAATGAAAGAGTCATTAGCTTAGAAGCATTACTGGACGGCTGTTTCAACTAATTTTGTGGATGTTTAACTGTGGTTAGCTAGAATCTCACCAATGACTTTTGGATTATAAGGCAAGCACATATTCATTCAGTCACTTAGTTGTAATCCGCTGATCCTGGAATTTGCATCTCCACCAGCTAGCAATATATCTCTAATTCTAAGCGGTTCATTCGGTCTATCTCTTTACATCTAGTATATTGATACCTTTAACCTACATTTCTCAATAGAACTTCCGAAGATTTATAGTGATGAAACACACTTAAAATCTCCACAAAGCTGGCATCTGTTGATTAATGAATCACTTCAGAATTGCCTACTTCAAGATTTAATGAGGGATCATGATCAGTGGGATCTAACATATTCCGTATAAGGAGAGAAACCTATGGTATGATTTGGCATACTGTAGAAAATCTTCAAACAGTAGTGAAGCAGACGTTCACAGCCACTGAGGTCTGATTAAATCTATAAACGATGTGTGTTAGGGATAAAATCAATGTTCAAAATAATCAGTTTCTTGCTAACTTCCCCCCAATCTAAATTGAGATTACTTCCTCTGTCCAATTCTGAGTAAATTGTGCATAAAGGCACAAAGTAGCCTGTTGTAGACCACTTGTATCAGTATGGTTAAGAGTGAACGTTTCTTTGCAAAATACAACAAATAGCCATATGTCGTAAAGAACTAAGGAAGGAAACACTTCTTAGGGTTTTTCAAAACTTATTAAGTTACTATATTTGTATGCTTTCAGTAGTGTTAACAGTGTTACATCAATATCAATTCTTGTCTGGAATAAAAATAGTATTTCTAAGACATTAACTTAAGAAATTTATATGCTTTCAACTGTGAAAGAGAAACAATTAATTTTGCCTATTAAGTATATCAATAATTTTTAAAATTAAAATATCATACCTTTATATAAATAATCTATCAACTGACTGTTAGAGAGTTTTCGACAGTCAGTGGAAAAAAGCATATACTTCAGGTCTTTGAGAAATATTATATCGATCAAGGAATATATAATATTTTCGACTTTTTGTTGTCTAAGACGTTATCGAACTACTCAAATTACAGATGCTGGTGAGAACTGGCGTGTTTTTTATGAGTGAATTCTTTCATTTTTCGGTTTACAGAATTCAAGGTGGAATTTACCACAATTTCCTTTGAAAACCGAAATTACTCAGACCATAATATGTGATTTGTTCCTACCATAGCCAAACTTGGATTAATGATTCTTCTTCTCGCCAAGAGTGCCTCTTCCCCTCAACCGTTTTAGATTTTTTGGTCTTTTTCTTTGCTTATTATTACAGTTATTATTATTCGTCATAATTAATACCCTTCATTCAAATATTCTCTCAATACTGTCGAAATTTCCACTTATACTTTCCGGACTAATGATTAGTGATATTATCTCTTTTCTCGGTATATGCCTCCGTCTGTTGAATTTCACACATTGGTTATTTCATGATGAACATCTCATTTCAGTCTAACTACATCCTCTTCAATACATAATAATTTGTACTAGCCACTCACCTGACACTTTTCATAACCTTGAACTGACTTGTCAAGTTCTCCTACCCCACATTCTACGAATCTATTATGACTAATCATCACCACCATTGTCTCCCATTTCACAATATATGATTTGATTGATGACAGAAATGGCATGATATAATACTAATTACTGACAGATATGAGTAGCTGAGTACTACTCACATCGTTCAATAGAGTCTGCCAGCCATATCGAAGTGATGTAAACAGCGGGTGGTCATTCGTGTCGTTCAAAGTCGAGCTTATCACCAGTATATCTTAATGGATGCACCTCAGAGAGCCTAATCAGTTCAAAGCACCTGAATTATGTCCCCATGTGGTGTTTAAATTACTTCGTTCCGGCTAGCAAGCACTACTGGATGATTTGAGTGGATTGTTCGACTACTAACATCTATCTATCATTTTTATATAGTGTCGTGCATCTAGAGGCATTTTATTTGCATTTTGAACTCATAAACTCAGCAAATAATTTGTTTTTCCCAATGGAGAATCATCGGCATACTTTTATTTTATGTATTCACCAAATTATCCTCTTTTAAATCTCGTAATTACTGTGAGCTGTTTGAATTTGCATAAATATATTGCCACTTTTGGCAAGTGGTGTAACTGCTTCCCTAAATAACGATACATTTTTTTCTAAATTTACTTTAGTATTACATCATTCCCATTTGTAAGTTTTTGATGCGGATTACACATTTAGCATTTTTATCATGCGGAAATCTTTCAGCAGCAGTCAAATTACAAATTTTTTTTAAAAAATATCCTCTCACAACAAACGACAAAATTTCCCTTAATTTTTTTTCGTTCATTTCATCCTGTCAAGGCAATTATGGTCAGTGTTGCATATCGACCGTATTTATGAAAATTTTGTTATATAGTTTTGCAGAACATAATGACAATTTGAAAATATAAATGCATAAATTAGCATAATTTATATCTGCTTCCTCAGATAATGACTGATTACCGCGACAGGCTTAATCTGAGTTTGCTTTTTTATCAAACAAATGCAAACCTCATAGTTATTTCCTTGAACGGCATAAGTAAATTTATTATGGGAGAAATGCCAGAATGTTTCAGTGAAGGGTTATTCGTTGGTTTAAACTGCTACTTTTTTGGATATATTTAACCAATGAAGACTGCATGCAAGAACTAAATAAAAGTAACTGCTACTCAGATGTACGTTTAATATCCAATTCAAATTCAATGAACAAGTCGATGTATGGAAAGATGGTGTAGTTATGGGGTCTCCTCTCGGTCCACTCCTAGCCGACTACTTCATGGAGAGTTCTGGAAACAACATCAATGATCCTTCGATTAGTCAACTGCACGCAATGGTGAGGAACAAGTCGATTTAGAGTATCTCCTCAAAACCTTCAACTCAGCAAAGCCATCAGTAAAATTCATCTTAGAACATGAATCGAACATGGCATTTCCATTCCTCGATGTACTACTTACCAGAAGACAAGACTGTACGATCCAAACATCAGTATATCGCAAGCCAACATGTATGGGAAAGTTTATCAACTTCTAGAGCTTCATCCCACTGATCCGAAACCAAAACCTAGTACATACATTAAGTTCAGGGATTAAAAAATCGGCTTGGAAGACACTATAGAGAAAGAACTAAATTCATTACTTTAAACCCTATTAGAGAACAGGTATTCACCAAGATTTATCGACAAAAACATGAAGGAAAAGCCTGTATCACCAAAAGTCATAACTATTTCTAAGAAAACTCTCTTGAAGAAAGTGGGATTCAAAGGTGGCATCGAAGCAGAAAATCTTAGAAACCGCGTTTTTAAACGTCCGAAGAAGACATTTCAAGCAGCCACCTTACACATTACATCCCCCCAGTGGTCAATCAATGCAGTCTAACGTTAAGGACAAGACACCGCTTGTTGATCACCTCAGTGTGTATTTATCAATTTACTTGCTCATGTGGAGCAAAGTATATCTGCCATACGCAAAGTCAAGTTTACAAACGTATTCTGTAACACTGTTTAGCTTGGTTAAACAGAGGAGAAGAGAAGAATAGTAGAAGCTCCATCCTCGAACACCTTGTCAACTCTGAACATCGAGCATCCCCACATGTATGCTTCATAGTGCTACACAGAGTCCCTCAATATCGTAAAAAGGCACTTTGAATACATCATCTGTACATAGCTGAATCACTGGCTATTCGGGATGCGAAATCGGACCTCTGCATTCAAAAGCACTACATACATTCACTCGCCCTACCGTGGCCAGCGTAAAGTTCTTACTATAATTTTGCTTCTCTTTTATTCTGCAGGTTTTTACTATTAATGATGTTATTACATTTTTATTATCATAAATATTTTCATCATCCATATTTTACTATCACTCCATTACTGCTTTTTAATAACGTTGAGTTTTCGTATAGATTTTATAAAAACACTTTATCGTCTTTCCACTAGTTCCTGTCCACTCTACACAGTCATACTGATTAGTCATTTTCTCACACTTATATGTCATGCCAACTTCTAACTCTCTTCTAACTTTCAGTTAGTTATCCCCTCTTGGTTACACCTTTTATTACGTAATACGTTTCTTGAGGATGAATTTTACTAGTAACTGATTGGTATTATGATTTCTTTGTTAAATATAATTACGATTATACAGCTTATGAAAATGAATCGTCGAAAAGAAAATTTTCTTCGCTGTTTACGTCTTTTTCTTATGATGAAAATAAAAAGTAGGTATTCTACTAACAGGATAACTTTCTTCATATAAACGATTTCCTTCATGAAATAATGAAACTTTCAACTGACGGATATGCAAGGAATCAAAAGGAACTGTTGTGTGGAGTTCTAAAAAGCCCTTTAATTGGATTAATAAACCTAATTCTGAAGCCATGGGTCAATAATTAATAAAATCCTGCCTACAGAATTTTGTACAGTCAAGCTAACAGTAGAAAGTGTTTAACACTTATTGAAGTTAATACTAAAACTTGTAAATTCCTAAAGTTATCAATCGAGTAGATTTCATTTTCAATTCATGAATAATCCCCATCCAGATATTATTGTAAACAAAACACATAGTTCACCAAAGAGGCTATTTTCGGTAAATTCGGTTTCTTTAGTTGTACAACTGCATTCATATACGAGCATTCCATGAAAGAGGTTAGTAACAGAAGTGATCAGTTGTTATAACCATAGTTGTTAATAGCAATCAATCAATCAAAAGAAGTTGAATCAGTTTATCAGAGTTACGTAATGAGATGAATAATTAATTGAGTAAGTTGTTATCAGAATGTAAATAAAAACGAAGGGAAATATGGAGTTCTAAAAAGAATACAAGAGTTATAAGGAGTTAGAAAAACAAACGAACGAAAATAAAGTCGGTAGAAATCCCCAGGGTTGTTACCACGATAGTAGGGTTGGCTGAATAATTTTCCTTTGTATACATAGCTCCAGTCTCTCAAAATGAATTGCTAAAGCTTCAAAAATGCAAAAGAGACGAAAGCGTATTGCTTTTGGCAGGTTATTCTTCACTTTGTAGATTATTTTGATGGAGGCATTTGTTGAGATGGAATGACAAGTGTTGACAAGATTTTCGATTGTTGCAGTCCTTATTGAGCCACTACTACCTTTCTGCAACCATGCGAGATACGCTTTGAACGACCAACATACCTAGCTCTAAAGTAACGGGTGAACTGATATACGTGCATGAAAGTGGTCGGATGCGACATCTTTTCCTTAAGGCTTATGCAGACCAATGAACAATTGGAGAACATCACTCATTGCGTTGCTGTGAATAATATTTTTCTCAAAGATACTGACATTCTTCTCTTCAGGATAACACACGTTAAGTCTCTTTTAAAATCCAGGTTCATGTAAAGTTTCATTCCTCTAAACTTTTGGTTTGATATTCTTGTCAACGAATCTTGATAGGTATCCATTTCGGATGAAGGTTTCTTTCAGAAGATTTAATTTTTTGAGGAATTTTTTAAAATGCGTAAAACACGCAGTCTTAGTAACCAAAATTTTATACACTTCTTCGGTGCAATATTTTGTTGTTTTTTAAGTCATGAAACATAGCCTAGGTTATTATTATTATCACTCCCTGAGGTTCGAAGTGGAACATAGGGCTTCAAGAACACATCTGCACTTTGTTTTTATTTTCTCCTGTCCTGTTTAGCTGAGCCCATGATTGCCCATAATCTCTCATCTCCTTCTCTCCACACGATCTCTTTCAAGTCACCATCAGACGAATGCCTCATTCGTCGTTTTTCACTCATGTTCCCCTCGAGAGATGGCCTGCATTGCGCACGATGTCATTCGACGACCTCCTCAACATATTTTCAAATCCATCTCCATTTTCTCCCACATATTTGTTGAGCAACTGGCACTCGCCTGTTGGTTTGTTCCCAGCCAGAGTTTCCTGTTGCTAATTCTATAGCCTGGATAAATAACTGTAACTAAGACAATATTTATGATGAACTTTGGACATGATTGCATGCTCCGCCAAGCTATTTGGTACTAATTTTCCTATCCCAGTGCAAACATAGAATAATGTTTTATGGAGACATTGTATGTGTGTCAATGAGAGTGCTGAAATAAAGATAAATTAAATAACCAGTTTTTTTATAATTCTAGCCTTATTCACGATCACTTATATCCCTTCATCATACATCTGGTCTAGGAACACTGTCGTTTTTCATTTTACTGTTATTACTATTCTACAGCATATTATCGGACAGGATACTTCACAAAAATGCTTGACTTACATACACAAGACTGTAGCTATTTATCTCAACTTTTGCAAAATACACAATGTGCGAAATAGGCATAAGTTCACCAAGTTCAGCCTTTTTTGTGTCTCTGTTTTATTTTATATGGAATAATTCCTTTGTCCTTCATTAAAATCTACAGAATAACTGTTTTTGTGAATAACAATAATAATAATTCATTACAATAATAATTGTAAATTCTAGTCGATAAAATATAATGAGAACGGGAAATGTCAATAACTCTGTCTTACTGTCTGAATATATATATATATAATATAAATCTGTCCATTATCAGATAGAAACAGCTCTGGTTGTTTTTACAGCAGTAGTAATACTCAGATTTAACTTTCCGTCCACTCACTTTTTATAATGTACCCTGATGTTTTAGGTAATCTGGTTATTGGACCTGTTGCTAAAGACTTAAATATTGCCTTAACTTCTAGAAACTCTGTAAATATTATTTTATATAAATTGGAAGCATGCTGAATAGCCAAATAGGTGCTATATTTTAGTGCTTAGTGTCATGAATGCAACTTAATTTTCTTAACTATGTAACTAAAAAGATAGGAGTCCGTTTCACACCTGAATTCCCCTGATAAAACTCTGGTAAATTCATCAACCATTTGGAGTTAAAAGCTAATTTAAGGAGAGATTTCTCAATTAATTAAATAATTAATAAACTAATACTTGCGCCAATAGTTCATTTCATTCCGAGATCACTTCAGGGCCTTATAAATAGGTTCCAGATATCAGGAAGTAACACAAGTTATTTGAACAATGCAAGAAAATTATAAAACGGACAAATTATTTGAACAATTAGTAGCTGGTGATTATTTTACCCATACATGAACGATATCTAGTTATTTCAACTACCGCTGAGAATTGATAAACTTAATTTAAATGTTCCGAAACTCATGTTTATTAAATTGATCATGCATCAGTTAGCTTTTAGAGTTCTCTTCAGGGTTAAAAACATTTACTAGCTATAATTTTTTACTTTCGCACTTTTTGTATGTATATGATTCAGTTAGTAAAATATAAATAAGGATCTTTGATCAAGAAAATGCAAACATATCTGTTCCACGTTTTGTTGAGCACAGTTATGAATTATGCTGACTCACCCTATGATGTGAAATGAATTTCTTGAAAATAACTGACTGCATTTGGTTGCACAGCGTTTTCGTTTAACCGTTTGACCAAAAAGAAAAAATATCGCGTTCAAATTGCATTTTTCATCTACATGAGTATCTTTAAAATATAAAATACAACACTTTTTGAAAAGAATTAGTGTTTCCGATGATGTCATTCTTAAACTGTACAACCGCATCTATACGGTAAATTTTCTTATCAACAAAAGGAATACTTCCAAAGTTGTATGATTAGAATTGTAAATTTTAATTAGAGATTACACAATACCAAAGGCTTTAATTGCGTAGAAACTGAATTAAAGTTAAATAAGCAAACTGACTGACGCAAAATACCTGATAGGTTTGAGTAGATGTCAGCTAAAATTGAATGCAAGTCAACTTACTGATAGTCATAATGAGAGGTAGAAATTAGTGGATAGAACGAGGAAAGTAATAAAGCTGAATGAGAAAATCAAATTGTGCATGTGTGACAGATGAGGTCCACTTCGGGTTTAGTAATTAAACAGACTTCTTCAGTATGCAGAGCTCGAGATTAAATATGTAAATTGCCATTGCTTCTGCAGTTTAAAGAAGTTTGATTCGTACCCCTTTAGAAAGATACTCTCATATTCTGTAGATGAATTCGAAGTTGGCTAACGGGTTCACTTGGTGTCCAGATTTGATCAGATGTTCTAAAATAGAGCTGCGGATGGATCATTTTCTCTTTTTTTATGAAACCATTAGGTTAAATATTCGATGATACGTTTGAATAGCAAACGCTGAGTACGGCCGACATAAGTAGCTCCACGGAAGCTGACGAATTGACAGAAGCTCATTGGTGGGACAATCAGTGGTTGTTTATCCTTCATATTCATAAGAATCATTGGTTAGTGGATAAGTCTCCATTAAACTGAATGCTCAGATCGAGGAGTCTTGTAAGAGAAGAAATTGTATGGATTTGTTGTGGTTTCGGCTTCATGGAGTTTGTGGTGAAGCTTTAGGCGTAGCCATCTTTTATTTGATTTCGCGTGATTTCACTATCCAGATAAGAAAGAAATTAAACCTAAATTCATTATAACATTAAAAAACTATAATGTTAATTGGAAAGAAATACAATCTCATGTCTTTACTTAGTGATCTAGCTTGTTCCTGCGTTCCTCTGCATTTCTTCTTCATAATCGTTACTTTCTATAGGGCGGTATTATGTGATATATATATATGCGTCATGTAATTTACATTGAATGTGATGGAGAATGTTTTTTCAAAACTTTCAGTCTGTGAACGGTTTACGCCCTGGTTTCGTTTATTTGTCACATATACCATATCGAGTAACGGTGAGTTAGTTCTAAGCAGCTCACATTACAAGATGTTTGTGATGTTAATTACTGATTATTAACAGGACTAAAATAAGCATTTCGAAATTTCAGGCTCCCATGAGGTTTTGCACGATTCTGCTTTCGTTAAACATCACCTGTGCCCTAAAAATGTCGCTTATTTTACATTATCTAAATGTTTAAGCACTAAAGGATTGATGTGCTCATGAAGTACCAACGAAAGTAAACTCTGCAGATCGTTAAACTTTTAAAACCAAGTAGTTTTACACATATCTGGATGCACTCTTCTCTATGAAGAAGCCACAGATATTCCAACTAAACAGTAAAATAAAAAATGTTTCGCATTTTTAAAGGAAACTAGTTTTGTTTAATTGATTGGATTAATCAGTCGATCAGTTCTGGGAAGTGATGAAATTTTGAATGAATACAACAGGATTATATTTATTGATACAATTATTATCTACTTTTTTGTTTATATACAGTGAAATATTTTTAGACTAGACTTGTTTTTTCACCAGGAAAGTCAATTCTTTTCTTATTTTTAAGAGGAATGTAGTTGTATGTTGTACACAACAGTTCATACACACGAATTATATAATTATTAGTCCTTTGGGTTCACAGCGAAACATACACCTTCAGCAGGTCATCTCCATTTTATCCTGTTCCCTGCAGTCCTCTTCAGGTGGCCCCTAAATCTCTTATAGGACTCCATCTCGTCCTCATACGATCTTCACCATAACCTGGGACCAACACACAACTCGTTGTCTCTCATTCGGGTTCCCCTCAAGTGATAGTCTGGTGTGCGATGTCATTCGACGGTCTAATCAGTGTGTGTCTGATCAATCTCCATTTCTAACTACATATTTATTGAGCAATAGGTTCTTGATTGGTTTGTTCTCAGAGTTTCTTGTTGCTGGTTCTCTCTTGCTATTTGATCTTCAATACCGAGCAAGCAAAGACAGCTGTTGACTGAAGTCTGAATTGCTTTCCGTGACGCGTACGCTAAATATATGTATATATATGCTGAATGCAGCAGATCTTGACACTGATTTCAGAGTGATAAAGGCTGTGTCTTGTCTTCCTGATCGTGTCTTTGACGTCCTCACCCATGCTACCTGTAGATGAAACGATGCTACCTGTTAGCGATGGCTGGTGCTTGTTATAGGCTCATTTAATTTACACTCGTCTATTTATCAGAATCAAAACTTATGTTGCTTAATCTGTAGATTATTTAATTTATGCTAACTTCTGTAAGCATGACAGTTACTTTATCAAGCTCTTCAGAGCCAAACAGGTACCATACACTTTTATTTATGGCTTTTGGCAAGTGTGTATGCAATTTGAGGCAGTATAAGTCACATAACTAATGTCCTATTTCATTTCCAAAATAACAAATTCACCAGTTTGTGTGTTCATACTACTCGCCAGTTTAGAATAGCATATAGCCAATTTAAAAGAAATGTGAATAAGTTGTCATAAGAAAAATACACAAAATTTCATAATTTCACCATAAACTATATTGCATATACAGTGATCATGCTTGCCTTCTTATAAAAAATATGGTCATCCAGAAAATATTTTATTTGTTATAGTGCTCATCCAACAGAATTTTATTATATGAATAATTTTTTGGTTATTTTCCTTTAAATAATTAATGTGAACTTTTAGGATTGTACAGTTGTATTCTTTCTCTGAGTGGAATTTGATCTCTGCTAGTCATTTTGAGTAATATTGTATGTTTGCATTTACATTCGATGAATGAATATATTTGTCTACAGAAGATATTTCAACAAACTTTATATATATATATATATAGGTAGAAATGTCTGTCATTGTTGGTATAATCCGACCGTCATATCCACAATCACCTCTGAAGTTCCTTTGTGATTTTTGTTTCTTTTGGGGGTGTATTTAGGTGCTATGGATAGCCGACTGACATTTTGAATTTCCAGACATCCGTGTCAATGTCAAAGTTAATTTAAATCAAGTAATTTGATATTATATTATATGTAAATGTATTAGGACTAGGTAATTCTCATCAACTGAGAACAGGAAAAATATTTCTAGAAATGAAGTTAATATGATTAGACTAACTGTCTGTAACACTAAATAAAGTCTTTTTTTAGAATACATCTGGTGGGTTGCTTTCAAGCACTTTTTCCTTTATGTACTTGCAAAAGTATTAAAAATTAGAACACTATACTGCTTGATAAAAATTGATTTACAGTGACTGGTCATGGTAGTATATACCATTATTTATACGAACAAGCAGATCCTATTTGATGATTGTGTATTTTTGATTTTAACAGGTAACTATGATAAATTCCCACCTCGAACTATGTCATTTATAAATGACAGATTTGATTTTATATGTTAATTAATGGTGAATAGGAGATTTTGTAGACGAAAACGTGGAGTCTTTTATCATTTCAATAGTATGACTGTAACATTTGTAAAAAAAATTTTGTTTATTATACTTATTGAATAACTCATGACTGGACAAAGTTTTTAAAAACAAGTGGTGTTCCTTTTATATATAAACCTCTGTTATGTTAATTTCGATTAATTTCCCTGAAGAAGTTCGGACCAGATTGCCGAACGAAACGTTGGAATTACTCATTTCAATCTCGCTGAGATTTTACAAATATAACTTTTTTTACAAATGTCTACTTCTCACTCGGCGCCCAAATATTTTAGAACTTTTCTGTCAAATCTTGACGACAGTTCATTTGAAGTATAACTGTAACGCTTATAAATAATTTTCTATAGTTGGTTTGTAAGGATTAGATTTGTTTTTACGAGTTGATCACGGATTGATATAAGTTAGAGAACCATTGAAAACCAGGGAATTGTTTCATCTTAGTTTGGAAATCATCGTATACCATTCAGCCACTGGGAACTGATTCAATGGCCAGTGCATGAATTCTAACTTTCACCGATTCGTGATTTAGCGCGACCACCAACCAGTGTCATCTGTGGGACATCCATCCTCACAGGTGACTGGATGGACCTCACTGGTTACGACTTCTCACTAGAACTGCAGGAAACTCCGTCCCGTAGCAAGTCACTAGCGAGCATCAGATTAATTTTACATATAGTTTGTTTGTAGGGATTAATGAACAGTTTCGTTATGAAAAGGATACAATTATATATATACTTTTTTATATAGCCCAATATCTTCACTTTTTTCATTAACAGGCAGACAACGACACTTCCACAAGATGAATATCGATAATAAAATAAATTAATAAATAATGAACAGGGTCAGAATAGTCATAACTCTATGTGCATAAACTTATATATATATATTTATTAGTGTACTCATCGATTTTTCCATAATTTCTATGTAGGTCGTTTAGTTAGTGAAACAAGACATAATATGCTGCTTAGTTATTGCTTATCATGAAAACAGAATATAAATAAAACTTCTCTGGTCAACTTGATGTCAAGTCCAAGTATCTTACGTGATTAACATATATAGATATATATTGAAATTTCTAATCACATATCATCTTTGTTATTTTCAACATAAGATATCTCTTATTTATGCATTTTTTGGGAGGAAGGGGGAGGGGGAAATTTGTTTACAGTTATCCACGTTACTGGAGTGATGAATGTTCATATCGCGTCTCCTCTTTTTTTTTTAAAAAAAATATATTCTTAAAACAACTTTAGTTGGGGGATTATATTTTAATTTTAGTGCTTTAAAAGTATGAACAAAAAAAACATAAACAGTTTTAATTATAATTTCTGAATTATAATAAAACCAGTCCTAGTTCACTCTAGATAGATAGATGCCTTACTTGTGGGTAGTGCCAGTAATTAGTATTAGTAACTCACGTGTTGTGATCTGAACGCATGAAACTAATCTCTGCTAACCAGAACTTGCTTAAGTTACTTACAGTCATAAAACTCTCCAATGACAGAAAAATACAGTCATTTGGGAAAAATTCTGAGGTACTACTGTGCAGTTAGGCAGCTATACAGATTAGAAAATTCCCCAGTACAAACAGATGCTGTAGAACACTATTAGTTAGTCGAAATTCAAGTTTAAGAAGTACCTTAGAATCAAGTAGAATATTTCCAACAATGATAGAATCAAAACTTTGTCCACAAGAATCTCATAATCCAAACAATTCCTGCAGACACTCCAAGGTCAGATTTGCCTTGATTCACTCAAAGAAAATCACATCGTTAAACAACACATTATCAGAGTATCTCGAAACCACAAAGAGAAGCGTTTTAATTAGAGATTAAACAGGAACATAGTTAAATAATGCCGATTAAGTCAACAGATGATTTGCAGACGTCAGAGTAATGAAATACAGTCTCTAGAGAAAAACAGATAATAAATACTAAGTTGGCTAAAACGTCCAAATAAGTGTCAACATTGTAAATAGATCATTCAGCAGGGATTTTCCAAACAGTCATTCCTTTACAGAATTAGTAGCAATTGGTTATTTTGGTTATTGTGTGCACATTGTATGTTTTTTTATTCCTTAACGTTCCCAGTGAAACAGGGCTTCAAGCTACAGGCTTGAAGTTTCAGTAGCAGTGGTGTTTATTTTACGGGATAGGGTTGTTAGTCTCATGCCAAACCTTCCCACTTTACCAGTCTTATTAATGGCTTAGCGAGATAAACGAGTGCGTCGGTGGTCGGGGATCGAACCCTAAAACACATGCGTGGTTGGCGAGCATTGTACCGCTGAGCCACCGACGCACTGCATTACATATTACTTTATAAAATTGTATTTTGCAAGCATATTGATATCTGATACCAAGTTCATCATTTATTCCCTTTGTACAGATATTTAACAACACACATAAACGAAGTAGATTAAAAATACATGAGTACAATCACAAAAAAAACAATTAAAACTAAATAAAAGTAGAATAGTATTCACTAAAGCACCTTTATCTATCTATTTTGCTTATATCTACTTTAAATCGGTATATATGTTAAGAAGTAAGAGGAGGAGATAAAACATGTGGCAGACATGAGCCAGGAAGACTTAGCAGAGAACCGAAGCAATGGAGAGCACGGCTGAAGCCCTATTTTCCTCTAGATTAAAGATAAATAATAATAAGATAAAGTTAACTAATGTTCAGGACTTCCATAATTCGAAATTTTTGAAAACAATAGTACTAAGTAGTTCTACATATAAAAGGAAATTAATCTAACTTTACTTTCAACTGCCCTTTATTAAAAACACTATGCAGCCGCTTACCACTGATGTTTATACATATATGTGGTTGCTTGAAACGATGATAACTAAGAAATAAATGAAGACAAGACATAAGAATGATTGCCAGATGTGTGTGTATATGCTTGTCTAAACAAAGATAGTTGGTTGGTGTAATAGATTAAAATCAACATACAATGTAAATTTAATGCCTGGTACCACGTATCTGTCTACTTAGGTTCCATTGTGTGTGTGTGTGTATCTGTATGTGTCTATGAATAAGTACGCTTCTATCCTACTTAAAAAAAGTAATGTTTGGCGGAGTGCTTGAATCTCTGACCTACCTGAATTTCCATCCATCATAGTGCATCAAATTTTGTCTATTTCTTAATTTTTTTTAATAAATAAATTGTCACCTTGAATCACAAAATGCACTCATGCACATTTTTAATTGGCTTCCAGTCCACCACTGTGCATATCTCTGAGAAGAAAAAATAGTATCATAAGGGATTGGTTTATGCAGCAGATTGAAAAGAATTGCATAATGTCGAAAACTGTGAATTACTATTTCACCTGAAGATCCTGGACAAAGGGAAAATATTATGCAATAAATTATTCTGAGAATTCTGTACGCTATGTAAACCTGTTGCGTCGGTGGCACAGTGGTTAGAATGCCCGCCGACCATGCACATGGTCCGGGGTTCGATCCCCGGCCACCGACGCACTCCTTTACCTCGCTAAGCCAGAAATAAAGCTGGTGAAGAGGAAAGATTGGGCATGAGGCTAGCAACCTCATCCTGTAAAAATAAACACTGCTACAGAAACTTCAAGCCTCTAGCTTGAAGCCCTATGTTCCACTGGGAACGTGAAGGAATAAAAAAATGTAAACCTGTTATCAAATGTCCAGATCAGAAAGATCCTTAACCTAACGCCAGTTTCAAAAGACTAAGCCTAATATGCAGAATACTATGCATTGTAACTGACGCTATACAACAGAAAACGGTTGGGCAATACAACTGTTCATTCTTCCCCAGATAACGAAACAGATTTACAATTAGAAAAATACCAAAAAAATTGAGCAGAGAATATCCTTTCCGATAATTTCCTCTTCTGGCTCTACAATTATACATATGTTTATTTACATAGAATATTCTAGATTAGCAGTCAATAACAATATTAGTGTTATTTAAATAATATCGATTTGTTAAGTAATATCAGTGGAATTACAGTTCACCAAGGATGCGTAAATTATAATAAGCATAAAAATATAATAGCAAATAGAATATCAACTAAATGTTGGGGAAATTTCCAAAACAAATAGAACCTTGATGACCAAAGTAAGGACAATGTCTGAACCAGCTTCTTTTGGATACATAAGTTAGGCTTCTTAATGTGGATCCCAACAACCTTAGAAATATTTAGCAATCGAATTCTTAAGGCGAAATTGAGATTTGATGGTATGCGGTTAATGACTTTAAAAGCCTGGTTAACATCAATCTTGTGTTCTGTATCCACAAGAGGAGATAGAATAGAGCCATGAATGGACTTTGCTTAACAACGCAGCGTGACGTTCGGAAAACCAACTAGAATTGTTACTCATCGCCAGAGTCTGTAAATAAACGCTAATATAGTGTACAACAATACTTCTGATCGTGTTTCTCCAATCTTCTGCCAGCCAGTCTACTTATCTCCCGCCAAATAGAGATTAGTTCTGATAAACACTTTAATTCAATTTTCACTAGCATTGACACCTGTTATTAGTAGAAAAACTTACTGATACACTTTAAGTTCATTTACTCGGACAATCTCACTAACCAGCAGATCTTCATCAGAAGACTTTGTCATCTCTATCTTTCCACGTTGACCTTACATTACTCTAGTTTAAAGTAAAGTTCCACTGTCTCAATGGAAGCTACTAAACAAAAATTATAGCGTTTTGGTAACTTTAAATACAAAATTTGTGATACTTTACTTCATTTGAAGATAAATAGCTTTTCCATCAAATTATCGGCTATTGAATTCTTAAATATTGATAACTAAGTAAATTTATCTTATAAAAGCACAGAGGGATACAGTATTACTTGTAGACGACTTTTCGAGCACGATTTATTGCTTGTTATCACATCAACTCATTATCAACCTTCATTAACAGTTGTCTTCGCTTAATACTCAAGATCAGATGGCCAGCTAGAAAAGATCAGCAACAGAGATCTCTGGCAGCGAACCAACCAGGAACCGATTGTGAAACAAGTGGGCAGGAAGAAATGGAGATGGATTGGCCATACTCTGAGGAAACCATCAAGTGACATCACTAGACAAGCCATCGCTCGAGTGGAACCCGAAAGGGAAGTGGCGAGTTGGTCGTCAGTGCAAGGGTGATTTGGAGGAGGTCATGTGAAGAGGAGATGAAAACGTGTGGGCAGACTTGGAGCCAGGTGAAGACTCTAGCAGAGAACCGAACGAAATGGAGACGCATGGCTGAAGCCCTATGTTCCTCTAGGAACTAAAGGAAACAATAATAATAATCACATCAACTCACACACATAACTTCTAAACTTTTCCTGTTCAGTTCTATTATGTTTTATCCTTCGTTTTTGATTGTATTACTATTTTCCATATCTCTGTCGTTGGCATCGCATCATTCCTTTTGCACATGTTAGATGTAGACTCTACGAACAAAGATTTACTGAAGGAAGAATAGATTGATTACTGAATCTTTGTTCATTGGATCTACACCTAACACGTGAAACAGGAACGGTGCGACATCAACACCAGAGGTTGCTACCATTAATAACAAAGGATAACAAATAATGGAATTACATAAAAGGGGTTTGGAAGTTATGTGAACGACTTGATATAGTTGTGAGAAATAAATTTTGCTCTAAACGTACTCATCAGTAAATAATACTGTATTACCGTTTGATTTTATCAAATAGCGTCGTAAACAGCCGAGACAGTCTAAATTCGACTGCTGGAATATGTAGATAAAAAAATGCTTACCTCATCGTCTTGGCTTCATGATTTCAGGCTTTTGAGTTATTATTCTCGTGAGTTCCTAGGGGAACATAGGGCTTCAGCAACACGTCTTCAATTCGTCTTGTTCTACGCAGTCCTCTTCAGCTGATCCCATGATTGTCAATAAGCTTTCATCCCCTCCATGTCACCGTCGGACTGACGCCCATCTCGTCATTACCCATTCGGGTTCTACTCGAGGACCTGTATGATTTTACTAAATAAATTTATTCTATGATGGAATCTTAGCCTACCTCATACTGCTCAAGTTTTAATTGTTATATCAACTGATAACTGATAGGCAGCATTCGTTTTAACGTCATAGTTTGCTTAAGCAACATCAGTTCGTAAAAATTTTAATACTCATTTGAAATACACAAAAAATCAGGGATAATTAAAATAGCGTAATTATCCTATCACATGATGTCTAAACACTGTTCATGAGTGTTCTTCGTGATAAGACTATCAAGACTATCTTCCTATGGCATAAAAAACGAAAAAAGAAAAGAAACTATTTCTAGTCACATTTGCAATTTTTTGATAGTGTTGATGATATTACTGCACCAGCAAAAAAATAATTTAAAGAAAAAAAACAAGTGAATAATTTTTATAACTTTCTACATTAGCAACTCTTAAACATAAATTACGCATCTATTTCGAACGACCACTATTTTCTTTCACACTTATGATTCATGTCTACAAGTGAAAAGTGTGAGGGTATTTACAAAACTACGTAGAAGTGATAATTTTTCACAAATTTACTCAAATGAAATTTATACTCAAAAGACTTTTCCAAAATATTGTAGAAAAACAAGCTTGCAAATTTCAAATCACTGTAACTATTCATTAGTTGTCTTTCTGGTCAGTCATTATTACTATTTTATTATTATTATTCCCTCAGGTTCCGAGTGGAACACAAAGCTTCAACAACACATCTACACTTTGTTCTGTTTTCTGCCGTCCTCTTCAGCTGGGTCCACGATTGCCCATAGTCTCTCATGTCCTCTAAATCACACGATCTCCTCCATGTCACCCTAGGACGACCCACTCGTCGCTTCACATTTGGATTCCACTCGAGTGATGACCTGGCGTGCGATGTCACTCGGTGTCCTCTTCAATGTATGCCCGATCCATCTCCACTTTCTCCTACGTATTTGTTGAGCGATTGGCTCTCACCTTTAGTTTTGTTCCCATAGTTTCTTGTTGCTTATTCTTTCTGGCCGGCCATTTGATCTTCGGTATGGAGCCAGCGCAGGTGGCAGCTGTTGATGAAAGTATGCAACCTGTTGGAAATCCTTTTCGTTACACGCAGTGTAATTTTCTGACCCGTGTAGAAGAACCAACTTCATATTGGTGTTGAAAATGCGAATCTTTTCCTTAAGCTGAGAGCGGAAGATTTCCAAACTGGTTTCAGGTTGATGAAGTCGTATCTTGCCTTTCCGATTCTAACTGGCCTTGACATCTTCGTCTGTTCCGCCTGTAGTTGAGATGATGCTACCCAGATAAGTGAAGGAGGCAACCTCTGTTAAATCTCTCCCGTTGATGGTGACTGGTGCTGGTTCTTGTTGTCATCGTCATTGTTTGGTTATCTTCATTACCTCAATCTTCTCTGTGTTCACCTGCAGTCCTGTTTTCACTGCCTCTTCAGCCAGTTTGTTGGTTTTCGCTTGGAAGTCTTCTAGTTTGTGTGACATGAGACATATATCATCCTCGCGAAATCCAAATCTCCTAGTCCAGCAGATTCCTGATTCCTCGCCTTCAACAGTCTCACGCATGGATAACGATGTTACACTGGTAAAATGTTCTTATATTCAGAAATATATATATATATAGAATTTTGAATAAATAAAGCAGTATATAACCTCATTATTATTATTAGCATCATCGACTTATAATGTATTAGTGATTCTGAAATGCTTTAATGATCTTCCAGCCTAGCTGATAAAACAATTCATGCAAGCATAAATATTTAAAACAGTAATACTTTAAAGTATTTTATACCATTGTACAATTTATTTTTAGATGAAAACAATTTGACGGTCGACTTGTCATACAATCCTGATAGTTGTCTTTTTCTTTGTCTAAAGAAGAAATTCAAGTTTCACGTAATAACTGTGTGGCAGTTTTGTATGATAGATAAAAAATAAAGTTTGTACTGAAATAACTCTATTTGTCTGTGCACTGGTAAGTGCTGACCACTGTCAGTATAACTGCTGTAGAGAATTTTCTTTTTGTAGCACTACACTGTCAGAAAATGACAAAAATTTTCTTCAATTTTGTAACTTTATAAGTAATCTACAGAAAAGAAGGCTGAATTCTAAGTCATCACAAAAAAACAGACTTGCTAAGGAAGAGATAAGACGGGGAAAAAACCCGCAAATAATGCATAGGATACTTCTAGTATCACGTGAGATAATATCTCAAGAAAATGGGTATATTTTTGATATACAGATTATTGCACAATTTGTGTGTGATAGTAAGCAAAATTTTTATCTAGGGTGTTAGAGATGTTTTACGCTTTAGCAATCTTAATGTGCAAAACAAAATACATAAAATACTCTTCTAATAATAATGAAAAATGTCGGTCATAAATTTTGTCTGAAAGATTTGTAGTCGCGAAATCTGATTTCGACGAACATTTTATGAAGAGGATGTAGTCTACATTCGTTCTCTAGTCCACCGTGATTTCCACAAGCACAGCATGTTTAAACGATAGTAAAATGAGCGAATCGTTGAGCAAATAAGCGTCAGTCTTATGAAAAATGAACGCAGTTGATAATAATAACCTGGCCTGGTCTGATAGCCTTCATTCCTACATAGGATATGCTTTGATAAAGAAAGTTGATTATAGAGCTTAAACAGTTCAGGTGTGATTAAAGCTTCCTAATCAGCTGTGTTTTTGCCTGTATATATGATTTATTAAGGAATTATTAAATACCTTAAAGAGACAAGTTAATAAAAGAGGTCATATATAGTCTGATTGAAACCTTAACTATAAGAATTATTTTGGGTATTTGCTTACTTAAGAATAACTCATAAGAAAATCGATATATATATACATATATATATATGACATCTTTTACTTCGATAGAAAAATGTATGCTCAGTATTCTACTGCAAGCATTAAAAAGAATTCTGAGTGACAGGAACCACTGATCTGCATTGCAGATGCTGATGATCATCATATCAGCTCTTAAGTATAAGAGTATGAGGGTAACAACTAACTAATGAACTAAGTCTACTTTTTTTATTCCTTCACGTTCCCAGTGGAACATAGGGCTTCAAGCTAAGGGCTTGAAGTTTCTGTAGCAGCGTTTATTTTTCCAGGATGGGATTGCTAGCCTCATGCCGAATCTTTCCTTTTTACCAGCTTTTATCTCTGGCTTAGTGAGGTGAAGGAGTGCGTCGGTGGCATAGCGGTTAGGACCCTCGCCGACCATGCACATGGTCCGGGGTTCGATCCCCGGCCGACGAAATCCTTTACCTCGCTAAGCCAGTAATAAAAAGCTGGTAAGGAGGAAAGGTTGGGTATGAGGCTAGCAACCTGATCCTGTAAAATAAACACTGCTACAGAAACTTCAAGCCTCTAGCTTGAAGCCCTATATTCCACTGAGGAACGTGAAGGAGAAAAAATAATCCAACTGCAAGTCTACTGTCATGGTCAAATCTCCATTCTAAAAAATCAGTAATCCGATCAGATTTATAGCGTAGGAAAAATGAAAATAAGCCGTGGAAGCAAAAGAAACTCCCTATTAGTTGCACAAATTGGAAACAGTAGTAATCTACTAATTCATATAAATAACACTTCACTCAAATAATCCTCATTTCCCACTCTAGAATACTTGCTACGAATAAATATATATTATCAACAGTTTGGTGGTAATTACTAACTAACAAGTTCTAATATTAGATAGTTGGAGGCAATCGGCAAGAAGCCAACTAACATAAAAACCTAGGTCCAAGGCTTCCTGCCGATTGCCTCCAACCATCTAATATCATCAAATCAATATGCACCGTAATGGTGAGCTATCTAGGATGGTGGCCATATTGCAAACCTGACTGATAGAATTCAGTCTGCACCAAAGAAAGGACTAGACACATCACACTAGTTACTAGTGTCTAATCAAAATAACAAGTACTGAATTCCCCGGTCCCACTTAGAGAACCATTGGAAAACCAGAGAATACTAGACAGCTGTTTTGTCCTATTTTAGAACTCTTCAGCATTACGTACCCATCAGGGTTCAAATGTAAGGCCTTCCAGTTAGAAGGGAAGCTCGTACGCCATACAACCACTGAGACCCACTCCAATGGCCCATGAATTCCAACTTTTTCCATATAGTGATTTTAGCGCGACAACATCCAATGTCATCAGCGAGTAGTTTGAGTGTAACTGGGTTCGAATCCTGATGGGTACGGACTTTTGAAAAGTTCCAAAATAGAATGAAGCAGATGTCCAGTACCCTTTGGTTTCTAATGGTTCTTTAACTGATGTCATCTCATGACCAAACTTGTAACCAATCAAATCTCTACAGTCCAACTCTTCAAAACACACAGAGAAATGTTTTCATTAGGTCAAAGCCAGCATGAATTCCAGAGTAATGTCCCCGTTATTATAAGTCCCCTATTTCACTGCATATGAATCTCTTAGTCTCAAGTAATATTATAGTTTCGAGGTATTCTTCGTTCTGCAGAAATTGCGTACCATGAAGCTTCATTATCTACGCAAACGAATGCACAATATTTACCATTTACAGTACTCAAATAAAACTGACACCCTTAATAGATGAAGTCATTTTTGAGTAAAATATGCATAAAGGATTAGTATGAAATAATCTTTGATTAGTGCCATAGAAACAGGTTTTGTTTATTTCATGATATTTTTGAGTGCATTAAGTTGTCATATTAGTTTATCCTGTGACTTTCTAGTTGATTATCTTGTCTAGTCGTAGAACAGATGCTGATGTGTTGAAAAGTTTCCATCTTTTTAGAAATTTAAGAAAATGAACATTATCGTAGGAAAGTAATATACCTTAATAATGGTAAATTAGACGTTAGTTTTAAAAGATTGTTAGTGGGTTTATAATCTTTATTGAGGTTTTTGTATTTTATATATGGCATACTGAATTGGGCTAAATTATAACATTATTAATGCATTTACTGAAGAGTGCGCATAAATTTCTGCAAGAAAATTTCTAAGGCAGTATGACAGTATCTAGTATTACTTTTAAAAAAATCGAAATAACTGCAGGATGCACTTTTTTCATATAAGAATTCGGTGGATTTCATTCTAATTCATCTGCAAAAGCCATTTAAAATGCTTTCCTTTCAAGAGGTAGTTTGTAGGAATTTTATCTGCTGCAAGTTTGCCCGCTGATTGATATCAGTTTGAGAACAATTTAAAACAGAAGGGTACTAGACAACTGTTTCATTCTAGCTTTGGACTCTCACTTGGGTTCTCACACAAGACCCTCCGGTTACAACGTAAGCTCGCAGCCACTGGGATCCGATTCAGTGGCCCATGAATTCCGACTTCTACCAAATCAGGATTTTAGCACAACCATCAGCCATTATCAGCAGTGAGTATTTGTCCAAGTGACGGACCTGATGGAACCCATTGGTCACCACTTCTCACCAGAATTTCTAGGCAACTTCGTTGTGCGGCCAGTCACTAGGGAACATCAGATTAATTTTCACGAGTTAGCTTGTAGCAATTTTATATGTTTCAAGTGTGACCGCAGGTTGATATCAGTCAGTGAACCACTTGTGTTCGAACCCCGATGGACACTTATTGCCAAAGAGTGCCTTTCAATGCTTTCCTTTCACTGGAACATGAGATATATATATTTCAGAAGTATCTCGAGGCCCTCAAATGGGACCCAAATAGCAATCAATGAGTGAATTGGCCGAGGCTGCATGAAGTCGTGCTATCAAGAGGTGAGAGATTAGGCTGAATCCCAGATTCAGCTGAAGAGGACAGCAGAAAATAGAACAAAGTGGAAATGTGTAACTGATGCCCTATTTTCCACTCGAAACCCAAGGGAATAATTATCACAGTATGATTTACACATTTTGACGGTTTTATTTCCCCATTATTCACATTATTCATGTAGACATTTACACAAGCTTAAATCACTAAACTCATCTGACCTAATTCCTCATACACTTAGCATGAAGTTCGCTTAGATGACCTTAAAACGGTTGAATATGCCAAGAGATGAATTCCTACCCAGGGCATAAATAATTCAGTTGTAAACCATAGTGAATTCATTCGTTTTTCACCTGTAAACATAACTTAGTTTTTATAAATGCTAAAAGGATTTTTGAAAATGATTTACGCGGATGAAAGTAACTACTGACATTTATAGTCTATTGTAATCTAAAATTATTTAAAGCATTTATTCGTCATAGATAACGAAAATAATACTGAGATAATAATCCCTTTTAAAATTTATAGTCTATTTATGCATGAATGTTTCACAATAAAAAACTGATTTGTCTTTTTGTGCTAAGAACGAAATACATGAATGAAGAATGCTGAGAGTTTCTAGTGAAAAATATATAACAATAATGTGTTATTGAAGAAGAAAGCTGAACAGGACTAAATATCATGTGTTCACTTCTAAAGCTAACTTAGTGACACACTTAATCTTATTAGACCATCATCACATTCTGACTGTCCAATATATCTATCGAGTAAAATAATAAACGAACTTGTGCTTTTAAAATATCTCACGGAAAACAGTTTTCCAAGAACAATATATACATATATATTTATATACCCGATTATACAGCTTGGTTATCAATTCATTGTAGAGAGTCTCTTCTGTAAATATTATGCTCTTCACGTTGAACTGAGAATAACTAAATTATATAATGAACAACATTGAAAATGATGTAAATGTATCACTGGAAATCTTCTTCGGTATGAAAGTTAACTGTTATACTATTGTATACCAAGTTATTTAAAGGAATAAGTCAAATTGGTTGGAGGATTTCATCATGAGTTGATATCAGTTAGAGAACCATTGGAAAACCAGAACTGGAGTACTGGACAGCTGTTTCATCCTAGTTTGAGACTCTTCAGCAGTACGCACCCGCCGGGGTTCGAACACATTAATTTTAGTATTGGTTTTGTAGGGATTTGTTTGATTGCTGGAGGATAGTAGGGTACAGAAGGCTGAAGGTGAGGCAGTAACTCATCGAAGGAGACATTGAGAAGTGGTCGCGCTATGTAGTGAATTGGCAGAAGTTAGAATTCATGGGTTGGCCATTGGATCGGGTCCCAGTGGCTTAATGGAGTACGAGCTCGCCTTGTAAGCGGGGGGTCCTGGGTTCGAACTCTGGCGATGTGTGCGTACCGATGAAGAGTCCCAAGCTAGGACGAAACAGCTGCCCAGTATTCCCAGGTCCTCCAATGGTTTTTAACCGATGTCAGCTCAAGATGAAATCCTGTAACCAATCAAACAATAATCCCTACAAAAACCAATACTTGAGAATAAGTCAAATCTTCTGTCAAATGAAACCAAACACTTCGATCTACTTCGCTAACAGTTTTTCCATTTTCATTCCTTCACCTTTCGAGTGGAACATGAGGTTTCAGTAGTGGTGGTGTTGTTCATACATAAAAGGATTGCTAGCCTTAGACCCAACCTTCCCAACTTTTTGTCTTACCAGCGGTAGGTTTACTAGACAGGGTTTAGGAGTTCGTCGATCAGAAACTGAATCACGCCCTCCCACTTGGTTGGCAAACAATTTTAATATTGAATCACTGGCACCCTCACCAGTAGTATAGCATGGCTAATGCGTATGTTTTTTTAAAAAGGTTTGAGTATGAAGGAAAAATAACTAACAACTAAGGATGACTAATAGTTTATAGTTGCCTTACCAAATAAAAAGAAAATGGTATACTGATGAACATTGAAATTTACATTACGCCTGATAGCTGTTTACCAATTCTGCTAGGTGTAACAATTTGATAACATTTAACTAAACACATTCATATACGTCAGTGAAGGTTGTATTGATAAGCAATAGGAAACCTACCTAGACTTTACATTGATAAGTTTTTATTACAAGATATATGCAGTTTAGAAGATTCTGTCATATATATGTGACATGGAGATGTAATGAGATGCAGTAGTACAACATTATTGATATTAGGTGGTTAGAGGCAATCGGCAAGAAGCCTTGGTTGACCTATATTTCGTGCTTATTTGCACTCATCAGCAAGGCGTATCTGCAACCTCGAAGGAACTCATGTCCCTTCTGAGATTCGAACCAGCGTCACCCTGCCGATAGACTCCAACCATCTAATACCAGCAATTCACAGTGCACTGTGATGGCGAGTCACCTAGCATGGTGGCCATATTGCAAACTTGACTGGTAGAATTCAGTCTGCACCAAAAAAAGGACTAGACACATTACACAAGTTACTGACTAGTGTCCAATCGAAAAAGTAGTACAACATCTTAGATGTAAGCGTATTAATTATTTAAAGATAACAAAACTGATGAATATTTAATCAAACCTTATGCTAGCCCAGTACTTTTTCGGATATATATATTGCTGATAACGAAAATGAGCGGTAGTCATAAGTCCTACAGGAAGAAAGATAGACTGAACTGAATACATGGAGGCAAAGCTAACACAGGCAGCTTTATTAAATACCAGCAGTAGGATTATTTTTTCCACTTCGTTAATATTTTGCCACCATTCTGAAAATTTTATTCGAACCGATTTTGCAGCCTACATTCAGTAATTTAATACAAATTACTTCTTTAATTTTAGCTTTTAGTAATTCCCGCTGATTGACTATTTCGGTCTCTGTTGACATGCTGGCTCATAGTGTGGATGCATCAGCAATAACTGAGGACAAACATGTTGTTATTTAGTGGATGGTGACTGCTAGTAGTGGAATTTGCAGTGTGCACTTCGTCCCGTTTGGAACTCATCAACCGCATATACCTGCATTTCAAGAGAGTTATGTTGTTCCCACAGAGATTCGAACTGAGCACCCAACATTTCAAATGCCAGTTCTCGTCACACAAGTGGTAGCTTTCATGTTCCAAGTGGCCTAACGGATAACACACTGGTGTTGGAAACAATGGGTTGTGGTTTCGAGTCCTGTTTGGACCAACATCAATCACTCGAAATACAGGTACACACAGATGATAAGTCCCGAATAATACGAAGTGCTCATCGTTGGAATCCACTGCTAGCAGTCATCATCTAACAAATAAGGAAATTTGACACATAAATTACTGAGAAGAACAATGTGCAAACTGCAGAAGACTATCCAAGTAGAAAAAGATCGATGTATGTCAGAGAAAAATCTATAAACTTCAACTAGTATTATTGAAGGAATTTTTCAGTGTATGGTAAAATATTATAAGAATATTGTTATAAGTATTTAAGCTAAAAGGAAGAATGAATATTTAAGAAGAAAAAACTGTTGAATGTGTTTATACAGCTAAAGTAAATAATCACTTAAAAACAGAAGACAGACGATAAATTTTCAGATAACCACTTCAACACTCACTTAAACGAAAAAAAACAACAAAAAAGGAATAAAATCAACAGAAATATAATAGGAATTAGTCAAAAAGTCGAACAGACTAAGAGAAACTGACTATATGTGTTATTAAAATGCGAAGAATGAGTCAGAGTGTAGAAAGGATCGAATTCAGAGAGCTATTAAAGGGTTGTACACAACCTAACACTTGTGCTAGCTTGTGTATCTTATATTACAGAACTAAGATTAGCATTAGCCTTCTCAATGATGATAAGAAAGACATTTCCTAGAAAACAATTCCTTATCATCAACTATCTACGAAGGATACGTTGATGATACTTTCATTGTTTGTGATGAGAATTTTGATCTAAAAAACCTACTCTAAACCATCAGTAACGCCCAACCAAACATCTACTTCACTCTGGAGGTTGAGTCTGATTCAGTGTTTCATTTCTTCGATGTTAAACAGTGAAGAAATGCTGACAACTCGCTGAGAAGATCCATCTAAAAAAGCCCACATGGAACGGACAGTTTATCAACTTTCAAAGTTGTATGCCTCTAAGCAGAAATAGAAACCCAGTGTACTCTCTTTCCTCGAGGATCCGGAAAATATACACTGAGGAGTCAATTGACGAAGAATTGCGCAATCTCCGAGAGACCTGGATAGCAAATGGTTTCCCTTCACTAAGATTCATAGACAAGAATCTAAAACCAAAGAAAACTCCTGAAAACGTCTAAGTCGCCCCAAAAAGATGCTGATATTTAACCTTGAATTTAAAAAGTGATACCGAAGCAGAGCTTCTCCATAGACGGCTTTCGAAGTCTCTCAGTAAAACATACTTCGCCGTCAGCCTACCAGTAACATTTTCCCACAAGAAACTATTCAGCCAACATGTGAAAGATAAGCTGTCGCATCAGGCCACTTCAGCATGCCAATACCATTTCACTTCCTCGTGTGAAGCCAAGTACATTGGTCGTACCATGCTTCCGCTTGTAAAACACCGTCAGGAACACTATCCAGTATGGTTGGCAAAGGGAGAAAGCAAAGGCATATATAGTTCGTTAACGAAACACCTGGTGAATTCAGGACATTCAGCTCCATTTGAAAAGTCTTTCAAAGTCATATACAAGATCCGATCAAATCTACTGAAGGGAGTGAAATCAAGGCATCTATGAATAGCTGAGGCACTGGTGATCCAAAAGCTCGAGCCCACGCTATGTGTTCAAAAGAAATACGTCCAACCGTTTCCCCTACCTTGGCCATCATGGAAAGTTAGCCTCATCAATAATGCTTATCCTACTATCTTTCTTATCCAATCTTCCTGTTTATTTCTGTTATTTTTACATTTTTAATTCCTATCTGCATTACTAAATTTTTTTTATATCCGAACTTCCTACTCATTTTGTTATTACTAAGTCCCTAATCCGTAATTGTACCAACAGTCAAGTTTTTCAGTGATTATGATCCTATTATGCCTTTTCTACCTGATCTTCCTATTTATTACACCTTGTAATTTTATTATTTTAATTTTTGACCGGAAATAATTCTGGAACTTCCTCATACATTTACTATAAATAAACGAATGTACAGCCTAGTTGGTGCCTTCATCGAAAAGAAAATCCTCTTCGCTGCAACCGTCATTTTGATAATTCCTATGTCTATAAGAAAACAAGCCATCTTATGGTGAATTAACTGTAATAACTTGAAGCTGATTACAAAAATAATAGCCTTAATAGTTTAAATATTAACGTAAGCGCTATATACTTACACTGCAGTAATAATCAGGAAGTACGTTTTTAAATTTAAAAAATCGCGTTTGCATGGCTTTAAGCCGTAAATATCGGGCCTGATGATTTGAAACCTTTGCTAGGCTTTCACTTCCTTGAGTATCTTATTTAATTTCCCTGAGCTGTGAGTAAAAAATAAAAGTAATTTAAGGGTATTTATATGAAGTTCACCGCTTTATGAACTATAATTCTTAACAGTGACAACATAAATGTTTAATATATCATTTTCTGTAATATCTCATTGCTACTTTATTCATGATCACGCAATAATTCTATTTATATATATACATATTTATGACAGCGTTCTATTTTTTTGGGTGATTAATTATCGGTTCACATGCTCTTTCTACTGAGGTGAAATTTTTAATGTTGTAGTCAAGAAAAAATAGTGGGGGATAATGACTCTTCATATTACATATATCTATTATAACACCTATTATGATATCATAAAATATGTGAAATATGGCTGACGTTATTAAAACAGAACTTTCTATGCGGTAACATTTTCTTGGAGTTTAAAAGAAAGCTTCTTTCTATGTGTGCAGTTGACAAAGTATTATAATAAAACTAATATTTATTCATGACATTAGATGATTGTCAAACCGTTCCCTCACTTAACCTAAGTAAATATTTTTCTTATGTCTTTTCTGAACTTCTTTGTGATGTGCAACTGAATGTTTATCTGAGTTTCAGGTAAAAGTGTTGAAACATTTCTAAAGTTTCAAGTATTGGTTGGAGGATTCCATTATGAGCTAACATCAGTTAGAGAACCACTGAAAAACGTGGGAGTACTGGACAGCTGTTGATTGAAATCGTTAAATAATTTCAAAGTCTAGCGTTAATTTTAAAGCAGTTTAAAAACCACTACTTTTCAAACTTCTTTCTTTCTACATTCACTGACTCTTGATGGAGATTTGTTTAGCATTTTGTGGTATTCGGTGTGATACTGCAGTGGACAAAGATGGTTTGGAGTATTAAATGTAACAACTCGTGGTCTGACACAGGAAACTGATTTCTGTGTCCTACTGTTCAGCTGACAAAACTTCCTTGAGAGATGCACAGTTAGAAAACACTCCAAAGACAGCGAAAACACGATTATTTGAGGTTAGATCCATGTGGTCCTGTTTAACATTAATAACATCAAAAACTCAGAATGACCTCAACAATGTCATTAGGTAGTTATACAGACAAGGTTGTTTCTTAAGTTCGAAACGTGTACTTAGAATCGGGTAGAATATTCCCGACAACGGCGGAATCAAAGCTGTCTCAGCGAAAATAACACACCAACGCTTTCCTCAGATAATCTAATGTGATTCGTTCGTAATCAACCTGCAATGTTCTAAACAATGTCAAGTTATAACTACTGTTGCATGAAAGACATTAAATAGTCCTGTACGTAACCTGGATTAGCAAGAACGTAAGTTCAACCATTGCATCACGTCCCGTTTCTAAAGCTTATGGAAAACTAGTATCTAACTTGACCTCCTTAAAGCTTGAAGACCTCAACAATTTGCCTATAACCGGGTAGAGCGCTTAACGCTGCAGCCGTCTTACACAACAGTATCGTTCATCATTAGTAAAGGCCATATACTCTGCTGCACGTTCTCGACCTCACTTCTGCTTTGATCTGCACCTAGATGTCTCTTGCTGAATAAGCTCTCTATGACACAAACTGAGTTCTAAGTCACTAACTGGTTGCATTCCTACTTCTCTAACAGAATGCAGTACACCATTTATAAAGGTGAATCCTCCTCTTCTGCGCTCACTGAAGCTGGTGTCCCCCAAGGTGCTGTACTCTCCTCACTTCTCTTTTCTTTCTTTCTACACGACTTAACATCTTCAAATGACATCAATTTTTCCAAATATGCTGACGACCTGACTGTATCTTTGCCTGTCAAATGTCAAAGTGACTAATCTAAACTAAATGGCTTTCTGTCAGAAATAAGCCAGTGGTTCAAGTGAAACGGTCTTACTTTAAATCCCTCTAAATGCCAAACAGTCAATTTCACCTTTAGGCATAAATTAGACCTAAACAAACTGGTTAGCTCTCATGAGGTGTGCAACATACATGGCACTGAAATAGAAACCAAATCGGAAATTAAATACCTAGGCGTCATTCTATCTGCTGATCTCTCCTGATCGTCTCACATCTTGACGATTTCTAAGAAAATATTCCGTCTTACCTTCTACATTAAGAAGTTAAGACATTATGGAATAACCCAAACCTTACTCCTACAGTTTGTTAACTCTCGCATTCTGCCTATTATTCTCTATTGTTCCCCTTAGTTTTTCCAGGGCTACTGAAGAAAGACTATACCTTATTACGCAGGATTTTAAAGGTTGTCAGCAGGGTAAGCGATGTGCCACTTAACCAGCTTGTTAATATTCTGGTCTACAGGCACATGGACTCATGTGAAAAATGTGCCAAATCCATTTTATCTGACTCACACCACCCTCTTCATTCACAACTCTCCCCTTGTATCTCATCAGGAAGAACCAGAAGCCTACATAGAAAACTATATGCTCGCACTAGCAATTCCAAATCTCAACCATACCCTACTTAGCTCGTGTTCTGTGCAACAAAGAAGGCATTAGACGTGATACCTAAAACTTATTAGATAGTCAGTAGAACAACTGGATCTCGTCTTTCCAACTCATATCATTTATAGGTACAACGTTTTCTTTCTTTCTTTTTCTCTTCTCCCTCTCTTTTTTCCGTTATACGCTGCTTTGTTTCTTTCTTCCGTTTACGCCAGTAAATATGCTAGCACCTACTTTTCTAACACCTTCAAACACTGTTCAACTTTGGCTTTGCTACCGAAATGCCAATATGTTGTTGTCATAATGAACTGAGATTACCCTTAATCTATGTAGAATTTTATTTATTGATAATGTACTAACTGGATGTAATACTGTAGTAAAAATGCTGAGAATTCCATTCTGTATCACAAGTACTGTTTTGGAATAAAGCAAATTATTATTATAATTATGATATAACACATTATCAGTATCGTCACACAAACACGAAGTCAGCATTAACATGAGATATTAAACAGGGACAAAGACAAGTTAAAAGGATTAAGTCAACATATGATATACTAATGTCAGAACAATGATAAACAGTCTGGGATAAAAAAGGATTTTAATTACAAATTTAATTGAAACATTCAAATAATTATTCTGTTACAATAGATGACTTGAATTCTTTTAAACCTGACAATAGAGCTAGTGGTTATTTGAATGCATTAGAGCGTTATTGATTACTGTTGAGTTAGTCGTAAGAATGTCGCATATAAGACCTCCTGCCCCGCTGTTGAACTCAGTAAAATGAGTGTTTGAAGACACTGAATAGCACTAGATGAACATTCGTTGTGAAGATGAGATAGCACCACTGTTGATATCCTCGTTTTGCGTGCAGTTATTATAAGCAGTTACAGACAAACGTAGGGGATTATACAACGGCTACATTAGCCTTGTTTATGGTGATATCTGTCTGGTAACCTCGCTTGTAAAAAGATAAGATAATAAGTAGGAGGTCATCCAGATTTTCACTTCACCATCTATAACAAAAACAGAACACATTAGAAAGCTACTTATATTTCTATAATTACTATAAATAAATGTTCCGTCAGTTTGTAGTGAACTGATTTGTTTCAAGTTTGATCACGGATTGATATCAGTTAGAGAACCAGCGAAAAGCAGCTGAGAGTACTAATTTAGGGCTGTTCAGAAGTACGCATTCACCAGGGTTCAAACCCAGCAATTTCCTCTTACAAGTCAAGTTGGCAGACCACCCAGTCACTGGGACCTGCTCCGATAGCCCTTCAATTCCATCTTCTGCCAAATCGTGAGTTTAGAGTGACCACCATCCAATGTCATCGGTGAGTATTTGTCCTCACTCCCGACCTGATAGACCACCGTGGTCACGACTTCTCACCAGAATTCTAAGCAACTTTGTTGTGTGGCCAGTCACTGCTAAGCATTAGATTAATTTTCATGAGTTAATCTGTAGGGATTTGACTTGTTTCAAGTAAGACCATAAACTGATATCAATTAAAGAACCACTGAAAATCGAGGCAGTAAGTTATTTCCAACTGGCTGGTGTGTTTGAAACCGTTGAAATCCTCAAATGCTGAATAGCCTAATATTCCTGAATAAAACAATAGAAATGTAAGAAAGGTGCTTTATGTACATTGTTTGTATGAGCTAATAAAGACGATGAAGTGTTAAGAAATTTAACACTTGAAATACGATCTATAGACATTTCAGCTTATGAAGATAACATTTTTGTTACACAGACTTTTCGAATTTTTTAACGATGTCACTGAGTAAATAAACACTGTACACCTTCATACAAGTGTTATTCTACCGCAGACTTTTTGAGTTTATACATCTGGTGTTTTTCTCTTGGACTAATAATAAACTTTACTTGGTATCTTTCGTTGGAATGACTGTTTATTCAATGAACAGCAAGACATTTATTTGCTGAGCATTAAACTTTTAAAAACCTAATCAGCGATTGTATACGCTAAAGGTTTTAACTGAAGGTGAATGATCACTGATAGAAACTTCAGGTATCTTGATGGTAGTGTGTATTTAATTTTTGCCTCATTAAACCTGAAATCTATCATTCTTAGGCTGACTGTCTTTCAATCGTTTAGCTACGTTAGTTATTGTGTCTCAAGAAGATATTTTTATTGATGACATCCAGGATATGTCTTTATTTAGATATTTACAGAGAAATTAGATTTATTCCCTCCTGTGTTCTTTGACCTCACTCACCTTAGTTCCTTATAAGACAGAAATACTTTGTTCCTTCAAAGTGAATATGTGGCAGACAGATTTATGTCACTTATTGCTAGTGTTGAGAAAATTCTTGGTAAGTTGTTACATGAGGAAAGGGTGGTTTATTGTGGTTGATATGAAAGTTTTTGAAACAGTTAGGAGTAATATGCAACACATTTATTACTGAATAAACGGGCAGTCAACTTTTGTATTAAAGCTTTTAGTAGAAAAGGCAAAACAGAATAAGCCCCCAAGAAATACACTGTAGATACTGTCTGGATGTATAAAATTCTAGTTAGTAATATCAGTGTGATAATAACATGTCTACTGAAAATCTTTTCCTCGCTTAAATACCCCATGAACAAATATTATTTATACCGCTGAAACCTTTAAGCCTTAAATAGATGAATATAAACGTTTTCGAAATGATGGAGAAAATTTGTAGTTCAGGTGGATGATTTTGATGTAGTTATGTTCTCCGAGCTGGATGGTTTATTTGCGAAGCTCTAATTGCTCTACTAGGCAATATTTTCAGTACATACTTCAACACTTCAAATTAAAGTATGCGCTGAAGATGTTGCCCAGTAGGGAGAAGGAAGCTTCGCAATTTGACCATCCAGCTCAGAGAACACAACTAAATCAAAATAAACGTTTTCTTTTCACTCTTGTGAGTTTCGAATGGAACATAGAGCTTCTATCTTTGAAGTTTCAGTCGTGATAGTGTTGTTTCCTTAGGAAGTGGGGTCTCCAGTATTACCCCCAACCTTCCTTCTTTTCAGATTTTAATATCGCTTAGCAAACTAGGCAAGGTTACGGAGTGAGTTGGTCGAGGAATGGACCCAGATCAAATGCTTGGCTAGTGAATATTCTACCACTGGACCAGTGAAGCTACTGATCACCGAACTTGTGAACGATTTTCTATTAATGGTGTTGTTGTTGTTAACTAAATAAGCAGGGATGTTTCAGTTAATTTCAAGCACTTTCATCACACCATCGACATGTCAATTAAAATTTGTCTATTATTTGTTTAAACTAATTTTTCACTAAATATCCGTCAGCAGATTTCAATTCATTACACTCAGTGAGTGATTTGATGCTTTTAGCTTTGTTCCGGTGTCAAATGTCAAACAGTTTCAAATGTTTTTATTCTGCATTTCGAAGTACTCGAATTGCATTGTCATCCATACGATATCATTTTTTAAAAACCCTAAATTTTATGTTTTAATCAATTCCTCTTTGAGCACAATTGTATTTATGACAGCTGACTGAAATATGTACGGGCTACCCATACACACTGCTGTGGAATTCCTGAATACAACAGAAGAATGGTAGGGACTTGTAACCGATTGCATATATATACACAATATATTTGACACCTTCATTCTGGACAGTGCTCATATAATGAACAGAATTTTCAGCGAAGTTAATTGTATTGATATTTTCTCTTAGTTCAGGATCTTCGAATAAAACACTAATTGATAGTAGATCACATGTCACAATGCTATCTGACCTGAAGCGTAAACCAATCCATTAAGATGCGTTCCCTTTGCCCCTGAGAAAAGTACAACATTTGGTTGATAGCGAAATATAAATGTTCAGGAGTACATTCTGAGACTGAAGAAAATAACTTGGGAACAGTTATCTCAAGTATTGAAATACGTTGCCACACATGATTATGCTTTTTCTCAAATTTAGTAGAAATTTGAAAAATAGCAGGTTGTATTTATTTTAAATACTCGGGAGAGTAAATATTACCACTAGAAGTTATATTTTGATTGAGTAAAACAAAACTTGAACAAGAGAAATTACATGCAATATAATAATGGAGATTTTTGACAGCCCAAGTTTTAAACAGGCCGCCATTATATATTATGCATATTGTACGTTCACATGTATCAAAACTTTTACTAATCTTAAATACATCATTTCACAAATTTTAAATTGTTTCAACTTGTTTCTCTTTCTTCTTTTGATTTAATTTTATTATAGCAAATTTTCCAACTCTTTTGAAATCACAATACACTGATAAATGGACAGAAAAAAGTCTTATCAAAGACTTATTGAGAGATTATGAAAAACGCGCTAGACCAGTAGTGGATGGAATGTCACCGGAAGTCACTGTTGGAGATACTACTGTACAACAGATTACTGTGGCATTCGGTTTAGGTTTAATTCAAATTTTAGAACTTGACGAAAATGAACAGATTTTGACCGTCAGTGTTCGATCACTTTATGTAAGTTGTAATGAAAATTTGTTTTCTTAAACAGTCTTGAAAAGAACTTGTACCTGATATATTCAATTAAAATGTTTATTATGTTTTTACTATTTTCATAATATGAGGCAGTAGTACAGAAATTTATGGGATAGTGACAACCTAATAAACTTGCTAAATATGTGAAAGAAGCTGTTTGTTGTTTATAGGTCGAATCGAAAGAAACCCTGAGAATTGGCCATTGCATAGAGTCACAGTGGCTTAGTGGTCTACGAGTTCGCTTTGTAACCATAAAGTCCTGGGTTCGAACCCTGGTGGTGGGCACATACTGACGAAGAGTACAAAAATAGGACGAAACAGCTGGCTGTCCAGTACCACCAGGTTTTCCACTGGTTCTCTAACCGATGTCAGCTCATAATGAACTCCTGTAACCAACCCCGAGAATTATTTGAATCACAAAAGGTTTTAGCGCTGTATGATTTTTAATTTTGAAACTATAATGGAGACCTAGTTCGGCGATCAGTAAACAAAGGCCTCACCGAATATACTGACTGAATAAATCAAAGGGATGTAGACTTATTAGTACTTCACATAAGCGTGCAAACCACTTCTCAATGAAGAATTTTACCAGTGAAGTTTCAACGGTTTCATGAAGCTGACTAACAGCAAACCACCGACTGTCATTCGTCTATTACTTTCAGTGAAAGAACAAGTTCTCATGGCTTCTTTTCAACACTGTAATGTGTTTCCACATTTATTTGTCGCCGTACATGAAATATTCAATGTTTTCTCCATGCATCCATTCATACTATCACTTTTTCGAAAGCTAACTGTTTAATTTTTTAAATTCCTATTCTCGGTCCAATCTCCCTACTACCTTCAATGTGTATTATTATTATTAATTCCTTCACGTTCCCAATGGAACATAGGGTTTCAAGCTAGAGGCTTGAAGTTTCTGTATCAGTGTTTATTTTTACAGGATGGGGTTGCTAGTCTCATGCTCAACCTTTCCTCTTCACCAGCTTTATTTCCGGCTTAGAGAGGTAAAGGAGTGCGTCGGTCGGGGATCGAACCCGGAACCATGTGCATGGTCGGAGAGCGGTAGATTCTATAAATTTGAAGATTCAACTTACTCTTGTTTGCAATACAATAGATTTAATAAATCAGCAATACACTGAAAACGTAAATCAGGAAAACACACATGTTTTTTCCTATGATTTCCATTCAGATTATTTGCCACGCACTGTTTTTTGTTACATTGATTGACTTTTAAAAAACATCCATCGAACAGGTTGACTTTTGGTGAAACAATTTTTACTTTTTTGGTATCTGTATGCACTATCTAAGTTTGGGAGACTTTTTCCTATTATTATTATTATTATTATTTCCTTTAATTCCTAGAGGAACATAGGGCTTCAGCCATGCGTCTCCATTGCGTTCGATTCTCTGCTAGAGTTTTCACCTGGCTCCAGGTCTGCCCACATGCTTTCATCTCCTCTTCACATGATCTCCTCCAGGTCACCCTTGGACGACCAACTCGCCGCTTCCCTTTCGGGTTCCACTCGAGGGCTTGTCTAGTGATGTCACTTGCTGGTTTCCTCAGAGTGTGGCCAATCCATCTCCATTTTTTCCTGCCTATTTGTTTCACAATGGGTTCCTGGTTGGTTCGCTCCCAGAGATCTTTGTTGCTGATCCTTTCCGGCCATCTGATCTTGAGTATTGAGCGGAGACATCTGTTAATGAAGGTCTGTAGCTTGTTTGAGATGCTCTTTGTGACACGCCAAGTCTCTGATCCGTATAGTAGTACTGACTTCACATTGGAGTTGAAAATCCCGATCTTATTTTTGACGCTGAATGATGTTGTCCTCCACACAGACTTCAGAGTAATGAAAGCTTGCCTTGCTTTCCCGATCCTTGCTTTGATATCCTCGTCAGTTCCGCCTGTAGTTGAAACAATGCTTCCCAAGTAGGTAAAGGAGGTAGTTTCTTTCAGGTTCCTTCCATTTATGCTGATTGCTGTCTGTTGTTGTTGTTGGTGTTGGCCAGGGATCTTCATCACCTCTGTTTTTTCTATGTTCACCTGGAGTCCTATCTTTGATGCTTCTTCTGCCAACTTGTTACTTTTCACTTGCATATCTTCCAGTTTGTGGGAAATCAGGCATATATCATCGGCGAAGTCCAGATCCTCCAAGTTCTTTGTGTGAGTCCATTTTATGCCTGTTTCCTCATTGCCCGCTGTTTGTCGCATTATCCAGTCTACTGCAATCAGGAAAATCATTGGCGATAGTAGGCAACCCTGTCTTACTCCTGTCTTCACTTCGAAGGATTCCGTGAGCTTCCCGTTTTGGATTACTTGGCATGCAGCGTTGTCATACAACTGTTGGATGAGATGCATAATTGTCGGCGGCACCCCGTAGTAGCGAAGTAGTTGCCAAATCACCTCTCGATCGACGCTGTCGAAGGCCTTTTCAAAGTCGATGAAGTTGAGATAGAGAGGTGACTGCCATTCCAAACTTTGTTCAATGATGATCCGTAGTGTGGCGATTTGATCAATACATGACTTGTTACTCCTGAATCCAGCTTGTTCTGGTCGAAGTTTTTCATCCAAGGCTTGTTTGATCCTTTCCAGGATGATGCGGCTTAGTATTTTGCTTGGGATGGAAAGGAGCATATCCCGCCAGTTCTTGGATTGACTTAAGTCTCCTTTCTTTGCTAGTTTGAATAGGTATCCTTTCTTCCAATCCTCGGGTACTTTGCCTTCTTTCCACACTTTCTCAAGTAGTGGCGTCATCAGGTCTGCTGTTGTCTCTGGGTCGACTTTCAATGCTTCTGCTGGGATTCCATCTGGTCCTGCTGCTTTCCCAGCTTTCAGCATCTTGATTGCCTTCAGGACTTCTGATTTCGTCGGGGGGTTGATGTTCACTGGTAATTATGCTTCCGTTGTTGGTATTGTTGGGCGCGTTGTAGGTGGCGGTCGGTTTAGTAGTCTTTTGAAGTGTTCAGCCCAGTGTTCCCTTTGCTCACTTCTTGGATGTATTTCATTTTTTAGCTTTTGTTCATTGTTTTTCCTATAAAATGCACTTATCATTGTGTTTTTTTCTTCTGCAAATGTCTTTGAAAAAAAACAAGCAGTATTTTACACTAATTAACTGGGATTAAAATATACTTCAGAAAAGCCATTTAAGACTAATACTTTGGTCTACAGTAGGTTTTGGGCTTTTCTTTATAGTAAGGAAGGTGAAAATCAAGTGTAAAATAGACTACAGCTTCTTTCGTAACAATGAATAGTTATTGTAATGACACAAGGGCATATTAAAACAATTATTCATCCTAAATGTCCTGCAGTATTTTTGAGGCAGTAGCAACAAAGACAGTGAACATACAGTGAGTATAATGAAGACAGAGGTGATGAAGATAACCAACCAACAACAGCATAAAAGCACCAGTCAGTAAAAACGAAAGGAATTTGAAACAATCCACTTCTTCCACTTATCTAGACAACATCAATTCAACTACAAGCAACAGCACAAGTGAGTATGTCAAAACCACAATCAGAAAAGCAAGAATGATCTTCATCACTCTGAAATCATTGTGGAAATCCTCTGCACTCTGCAGTATGAGGGACGAAATTTGGATCTTAAACACCAATGTTAAGTCAGTCAGTCCTTTTATATGGGTTAGAAACTTGCTGTACGCGTCACGAATATTATTTCCAACAGACTACTGAAGTCTTTTATCAACATCTGGCTCCATATGGAAGATGATATGGCTAGCCAGAAAGAATTAGCAACAAGAAAATCTGGGAACGAACCAATCAGGAACCTGTCGCCCTACAAATATGCCAAAGGGAATGGAGATGGATTAATCACACTCTGAGGAGACCATCGACTGACTTCACTCGCCAGGCTATCGGTCGAGTGGAAGGTGGATGGGAAACTAGGAGTTGTGCGTTGGTCTGAGGATAGCATGGAGAAGATGAGAGATTATGGGCGATCGTGGGTCCAAATGAGGCGTACGACAGAAAAGAGAACAAAGTGTGAATGTGTCGCTGAAGCCCTATGTTCCACTCGGAACCCAAGGGAATCATAATAATAATTTTAAAGTTAAATGGCATTAGAAACAAAATTATTTCTAACTCCACTTTATATTGGATCGCGAAAAACACTTATCATCAACTATATCTTACATAGTGGTATTGACTTCACATACACTGTAAGAATTCTCTTATGTGGGAAAATGAATAAAACAGAGGTATGGAAGATATTTATAACAGGAATAGAAATAAATGAGAGAAACTATGGGTCAGTGGTTTGCTTTATTTCTTTAAGCAAACAAGGATTCACTAGATGGCATTTCAGGCGTAGTTTATCAAGCTGTGCCATGTCATACACCAGTAGGGAACAATAAATTGAGTTTGACGTGCTATACTCTAAATAAAATGCTGTATCATGGTGTGGTTTATTAAATTATAATATGGAAAATTGAAATATATTGTCAGAATGTCTTTTAGATATATTGTGATCACTATCACATAGACAGACATGACATTTATGTATTACACTTTAAAAACTTATTCAAAAATTCTATGCTACTTAATTGATGATGGGATAATTCGCTTTTGAACGCTGAATTGATGGGTTGTATTCAACTGTATTTAATGCAAATAGAGGTGGACAGGGGAAAGAAATATATGACGGTTAAATCAGGAAACCTTGAGATGAAATATTTCATGAATAAATATTAAGGAATCCGGAAAATCCAAATAACTCTTATCTTTCACTTAAACAATGAGTCTTCTTTTTAATTAGTGATCAGACTTGATGAAGAAGTCAGCAGCAAAATATATGTCAATAAAATAAATACATGTTAACCAACTAAAAATCTACTACCCACAGAAAATATGCAGAAATAAGCTGAGATACGCTGAGTGAACCGTTGAGTGGAATCACTAACCAGGCTCTCAAATGGAACCCTAATGAGGAAAATCTAGTCAGGCGTGTGACGCTGACATGGAGGTGATCATGTTATGAGGAAATGAAAGCTTACAGACAATTTTACAGCCAGCTAATAAGGGCTTCAAGGAACAGAGTGAAATAAGGATATACTGTTGAAGGTCTATTTTCCCCTTGGAACACAAAGGATGAATACTAGCATAATAATAATAATGCATTTAACTCATTTAAGATATAATGGATAGCCTGTTGGGTTTCACTGGTCTTATGGAATTTAATTGCTGGACGCATTTTTAGTTAACGCTGTTCTTGTGATATACTCTTTTGTGGAATAAAGTCGTATGAGCTTAAAATATTTATTTTGATTTCAAAATATGTTTCCTTTGAAAACAGGTGAAAATCACAGACACCGCATAATATCTGATAACTTAGTGAATTATTTTCTAATGCTTACCATTAAGTGCTGATTCTGCGACTAGGGATAAATATCAAAAAACTTAAAGAATGGTGACCACGAGGTGCAAGCGCATCAATAACTTTGAACGTACACCATTTGTTGGCTTACAGAACCTGCAGTGTATTCTACTTGGAAAAGCCGTTCAGTTAAGAGGCAAATTAACATAATGATAGTGAAACACTGTAAAGACGATATTATACCCTGGTTTAACTGAAAAATAGTTCCCAACTATAATTAAGGGTATCAGTTTTCAAGTTTCATAGTTATGTAAACGGTTTCATCTATATGGACAAGGGAATACTCTCCTCCCATGTATTTATTTATAAGAAAAATATAGACAATTATAAAGTACCCTAATACTTACCTTAGCTCTAACTCGAATAGTTACTTTAACCCTAATCCTAATCCTTACCTTAACTGTAATCCTAGCCACAAACCCAACCCTAACATCTTACCAACCCATTGTACAAATAGTACTCAGAAACGAGATCAGGATAAAATTTGCACCTTGATTCCCGAACAACATTCATACGGGCGCTGTAATAATGGCAGGTTCTGTAATCCACCGAATGATATGTGTTCAAGGCCATTGTTGCGTTTGCACTCAATAATCTCTACCTAAATATTAAGTCCAAATAAAAACCTGTCCAAATGAGATTAATTGACTTTACAGTCTCTTACCTGCCTGGAAATTCTTATATTTTATCAATTTCTGAATTATCTTTTCTTAAATTTTTGTTGTGCTTTGAAGTTTCCGTGGCTATTGGATTGATTTCCTGAGGTAGGGTCGCGTCTTTTTTATGGCTTAGCACCGGTTAGAAAACTAGGCAACTAGTTAACCAGGCGGGAAGATGAAAGCTTATGTGAGATGGTGGAGCTGGCTAAAGAGGACTGCAGAGAACAAAACGAAATAAAGATGTTCTGCTGGCCCCTAGGTTCCACTTGGAACTCAAGAAATAATAATAATAGAGTATCTCTTCTGTAATGTAATAAAAAATGTTTGCTGCTGTTATTAAATTATTTTATTTGATAAGTCATAGTTTTTTAAATCCTCTTATTCGTATACCTTTTTTGTTGTTTGTTTAATTGAACAGAGATGGAATGATTTTCATTTGGTATGGAATCCAGAAGAATATGAGAATATTACACATATTAACATTCCAACTGATAAAATATGGCTTCCAGATATTGCACTTTACAATTAGTAAGTACATCTTCAGCAAACGTATTAAAGTGGTTTTATTGTTGTTGTAAATTTGCATTAAATGTATCATTAGAAAACCTTTTCACATTAGAAAATATCTCCGTATTGTATTGTAAACTTAAAAATGGCATACATTAGTGGAAATCTTGCTAATTAGATTAGTAAAGTTTCTTATTGGCATTTACGAAAACTACATTCTGTTAGTCTTGCTATTTACTTATGTGCGCTGTGAAATTCAATCAAAGTCAAGTTGTTGACCTTGTACTAACGACGAAGGATTTTGTCTGTTATTTTTATCATTATTGTCTCCGTTAGTTCCTAGAGGAACATAGGGCTTCAACCGCACGTCTCCTTTGCCTTCGGTTCCTCGCCAACGTTTTCACCTGGCTCCACGTCTGTCCACATGCTTTCATCTCCTCTTCGCATGACCTACTCCATTTCAACCTCGCACTGACGACCAACTTGCCGACTCCCATTCGGGTTCCACTCGACCGATGGCCTGGCGTGTGATGTCACTTGATTGTTTTCTCAGACAGAATTATTCGTCTTTAATAGTAAAATCTATTGCTTATAATATGATTAAAGCTTTGACTAAAGACAAATAGTTTCAGACCGAAAAATAAAGGAGAGACCTTCAATATTCATTTTCTATTTTACAGTGGTGTATATTTTTACACAGTTAGTCAGTGTTTTTATTTAGTGGATTTCGTATGTCTTACTGAGTTACTAATTCGTCATTTTGTTTCCCTTATACTATCACTGTTTTGTATTACGTATGAATGCTGTGGACATCCTGTAGAAACACTAAGTACCCTGATATTTGCAGACTGTTTATTCGTGAAACACTTTTTCAAATGTCTCTTAAGAAATTACCAAAATTTCCATTTTAAGCCCATCAAGTGGTCGGTGTATCACAGATCCTGAAAAAATACTTCAGTGAACTGAATCGATGTGGAAATATTTTGCTATGTTTCGCTTTTTTTAACTGCAATGAAACTTCAAAGTCTCATGTAAATATGTTCTGAGAATTAAAACTACATTATTTAACAACAGAACTCATCTTAATTAGCAATATTTAACAATTTCAGTAATATTCTTAGGATTTCATATACCTCAAGTTGTATTATTACTGCAAAATAAGTACTTGTTATTTCGGTGAAAATATTCATCCAGTGGCATCGTTTATTTTATCGGCTTTTCATCATCTGCGTACAGCCTAAAGAAATTAACTAATTTTTATGTTCGGAAAAATTTCAGTGCAAATTTACATGATCTGAGTTAACAGGAAAATCCAAACTTGACAAACAGTGTAAGTGTAGAATCTTGGCACTGTGGTAGAATGTAATTACATATTAGATAAGTTTATTTTAAATATCACACAGAGATGCAGTATAAACAAATCGATAAGGAGTGGATCGGCCGGGGACTGAACCTCGAACCACGTGCGTGGTCGGCCAGCATCCATTTGTTATCAAACAGTGCTCAAAAATCACATTTATATAACTAATACACCGAAAATTCAAGTTTAAGAGAGAAATGAATGCTCGGATACAATGAAAAAGGAGTTGTGTAGCAAAGAAATAAAGTTGATGAGTAACTAATGGCTTGAGACAATGAATGAGTTCAACTCAAATCATAGACACAAAACACAAGCGAAATTACACTTTAGGGAAGGGAGAGAAGTTAGAGTTAAAGATTATATAATCAAACAAAAGGGAGAGTAAAGAAATCCAGCTACCGCAGCAATGAAACACTGATAACTGCTTCTTTCTGAACATGTAAATTGGACTTCAAGCGTTCGATAGTGATTGCTTCGGCAAACTTCAGAAGAATTGGATCATACTGTCTACTGGTAATTTTTAAAGTTTTCATGGTATCCTTCTCATAAACCTATATAACGAGATGACTGGCAATATCAGTACTGAGGGCATGTGTTACCTTGAAATGTAGGCATTTTGGTATATTTTTAGAGAATCCGAGTTGTGCCCTTCTTTCTGTTCTCCAAATGTGACTGTTAACACAGATACACGTACGTTTGTACATACAGTTAGAGCTAACATAAGAACAGCGTCTGTCGAACTTTGACTGCACCAAACTGCACGTTTTTCGACAAACGTGAACCAACTTGGCTGCAGCATAGGTTCTGGTTACTAAATTATTCAATCTTCTGTCGCGTTTGAAATCGAGTTGTATGAAAACAGGCCTTTTTCCCACTGTGATTTGTTTGACATTCAAACCTTCACATCTCTTGTAATTATTCATGAATGTTTTTCAACATCTCAAAAATCAGAAATTCTTCCTCTAATTTCTGTGTACAGCATATTTTCCTGTCTCAGTAAAACAGAGTTTTAATCAATGTTCGTTTACAGTTATTTGGAGAGAAACTACTGAAATTTAACTACTGTTCAGTCGATGTAGGCTTTCGGTGAATTGATCTCTAGAGACCAGCATCTTCGCATCACTTCCATGTTTTACAGTGAAGTCAATATTTTCATGTTTTGATGTTAAACTAATTGTTTTGTTTGTTCATTTTATCAATGCCTGAATAGGGACTATTCATTAATTATAAAACTAACAAGGATCACTTGATATTCAAGCAATTTAATGAGTTTATGAGGTACTCTATCAGGCTTGCTGTAGTGAATGCGAAGACCAGCTGAACTACCAGTTTTGTTCTTATTTTTATTTTCACATGTGTCCATGAATACTTCAAGTAGTTCATATCTTCATCTGTTATGCGCAATTCAATAATGTCATATTAGTAAGTGGATCAGAAGACAGTGGACTTAAAAGGAACTCTCAGCTACATATCAAGAGGAGAAATTCTAAATATATGTATGAAATTTCGACTTATACAACAAAAACCATCTGGTTTACTCAGTATTTTGCTGAACATTTTGGGAAGTTTGATTTGAATAATTTAACCTATATTTAAAAGTGTTTCGTATGTAGGTGAGTCAGTGGATCAGTGGTTAGATACTCGTTAACCACGCAAGTGGTCCGGGTTTGATTTCCGGTCGACACACTCCTAAACCTCACTTAGCCGTTAGTAAGGCTGGTAAAGATGGAAAGTTGGGAGTTGGGCTAGCAAGCCCACCTCGTTAAAACACATAAAACCACTGCTAATGAAGCTTTGAAGCTTAAGCTTGGAACACTGTGTTCCACTTGGAACGCAAAGGAATAAGATTTATGAATAAAGCAAGATATTGTCTATTGATCGCGGAACCCATTAAAATTATCACTTGACAAAAAAGCCCAATTCTCCTCAAGTTTGCTGAAGCAATCTCTGTCAAACTCCTGAAACCCGATTCATGTGTTCAGAAAAAAGCAGTTATCAGTATTTCATTGCTCTGGTAACTGTATGTCTTTACTCTGTCTTTCGTTTGATTCCGATATCTTTAGCTTTAGTCTCATCCCCCTTTGATATAATGCGATTGTGTTTTTCTCTTGGTTTCATGATTTGTGTTTTACTCAGAACATTGTTACCCAGTTAATTAGTTGCTCATCGTCTCACGCACCTCTAGTCTTTATCACATAACTCCTTTACCTGAATTCCCTGTGTAAAAACTATATACGTGTAATTTTCTGGGCATTGTTCATTTGAAACCTCCACTCAACTGACATCATACAAAATTTGCAAGTATGTTAAAACTTTTCTATACATAAACTTAATAATTTATTTAGGATGTAAGTAGTTGATGAGTAGCCAACGAAATGAATGTTGTTACCATATTATTCTGCACAAACCACTGTTGTTCTTGCTTTATTCAAATTCATTAATGGTAATAAATGTATAAATAAGGTTTAATAAAAATAAAGGTTCCATCCTGACATAGTGTTCATTTAATCACAGTGAATTTACGAAAACTCAACTAAATCTAATCTGAACTGATTAAATAATGTGTGAAAATTTGCTTCACACACATATTCAATGAATAAAAAATTAGGTGAAATGAAGTAACTGTGACACACAGAATGAATGGAATAAAGAGGAAATGAAAAAGGAAGAAAAAAAAAGTAAATAAGAGGATAGTCACCTATGCTGCTAATACTTGCATACATTTAGATAAGAAGATATCAGATGATTATCTGTACATCAAAAAAGAAAGAAAGAAAAAAAAGGAAATACCCTGAGGATATTGAATTCCTTTGAGTATATATCAGACCAGCTATTCTTTTTTTCTATTCTTCTAGTTTATTTTCTTTATTATACTTGACCTTGTGATAAGTAAAAGAGGTTTACACTGCTTCTTCATTTTTGCCATCTTGTTAACTAACTAGCCACCTCACAGACGAACTAATCATCTAACTCGCATTTACACATTAACTCTGCTGCTTAGATTAAACTTACATTACGCTAACTTTTCAATTAGTTGTACTTATTACATATAAAGTAAGTAAGTAGGTGAAAAATAAAATGAATAAAAGCCGTAGAAATAAATGACCACCGAAAGAATTTCATTATAAATGAATTATTAATATACTAATACTATATGAGACGAACAAAAGAAAAAAAATTGACAGAACGTATTATCTAAATATGGTTTAACTCATCAAAATTCATATCGGCTTACAGAAATAGTGCATAGGCAATATACATTTGTAACCAAACACAGTGGAATAATAAAACTTACAGATATTTCAAGAAAGAAATAAAAAGAGAAACAAATAACTGTGGAACAAAGGAATAACAGTCTTTGAAGTTTTCCACAGACAACTTCATTTGATAAAGAAAGTCTGATGAAGGCTACATAGGGGGAATTTGAAGCTTTTTGAAGTTCACAACAATTCCTCTTCTTTTTAGTGAATAACTTTCTACTTTACTCCCAATATGTTTCAGTCCTTCATGAGTAGTAATAGTAGTTATGATAAAAAGCTGTGTTTTAAAAGTAATGAATTTCTTTAAAAGTTCTACAATATTATCTTTAGTTTTATAGGTTTTCGAATCATCAATATTAATTTTGATCGTGGATTTATATCAGTTAGAGAACTATTGAAAACCTGAGGGTACTAGACAGTTGTTTCGTCCTAGCGTGAGACTCTTTAGTAGTGTGCACCAAACTTAAGACCTTGAAGCTGCGAGGCTGACTCATTGATCATTCAGCAAATGGGACATAGTTCAGTGGCCCATGAATTCTAACTCCTATCATTTCGCGATTATTGACACCCCCGTCATTCAGTGTGTCATAGGCGAGTTGTTGTTCTCACATCCCACCTGGTGTGTTGTAAAATAAGAATAATAACAGTAATCTTACACAACAAGATGAAGCAAATTATGGTAAGAGCATTACTCAGGACACAGTAAGGAGAGTGAATGTACGTAATGGTTTTGAACGCAGAGGTCCAATTTCAGATCCCAAATAGCCAGTGATTCGGCTATGTATAGATAGTGTATTCCAAATCCTTTCATGAAATATTGAGGGAGTCTATGTAGCACTGTAAGATGGTCATGTGCGGGTACCAGATATCCAGAGTTTACAAGGTGTTTAAGGGTAGAACTGCTGATATTCTTCTTTTCTCCTCTGGCTAGTCAGGCTGGACAGTATTTTAGAATACGTTTGCAGACTTAACGTTGTTAATGGTCGCTTCACTTTGCTCCACAGGAACAAGTAAACTGACAAATATACGCTTAGGTGACCAAAAGCGGTATCTTATCCTTAATGCTTGACTGGATTAACTGTCTGCTACAGAATGTGATTCATGAGGTGGCTGCTTGAAGTATCCTCCTTAGACATTTAGAAGAGCTGTTTCTAATAATTTCTGTTTCACTGTTACCCTTGAATTCTAGGCTGATAATGAGAGTTTTCTAAGGAATAATTGAAAATTTCGGCAACAAAGGTTTCACTTTCATGTTTTTGTCGGTAAATCTGGGTGGATACTGATTTGTAGGTATAAAAGTACTTAGCTAGCTGATCTACTTTATTCGTTAAGCTAATATTCAAATGAAGTTGTTAAATGTCACTTTTAACTAGATTGCATCGATGATAAAAAATACTGGGGATTTCATTAAGAACTAATATGTCAAAATGCAGGTCAAAAATATCTAAACCAACTGCAAACTTTCGCCTAAGTTTCAGTGAGTTGAAGTGTCTATTGACAGTTTTCTTGGCTCTTCAATAACGGAGTAAACATTTTGCCAATAAACGCGTCCATACGTAAAACACTGCTTCAATCTTTTGCGTTTTTATTATTTCTCTAAGAGAAGAATAATCTATTAGTTGCTAGGATTAAGATTAGTTATTAAAGGGTTTGTTTGGTCGTAAAATTCGACCGTTTCGCCTCTTCTCAACTCAAAAAGCTTCGCCGTGAAAAAGAGAGGTTGTAAAAAACGAGAAGTAAATCTGGTGTTAAGAGAATGAACACTTTAATTAAAGCCGAATTACAAAGACTAAATACTCTCTATAACCAGAAGTTTCTTTCATGTAAATCCTCATCTAATATGTGGAAGCTATTAAAGGAAATCACAGGTGGTAAGCAAATAATGAATGATACTTCCGTTGACGTTGATATGCTTAATAAATCCTTCATATGTATCCCTGCAGATGTTATGATTCCCAAATCTAATAGTATAAATAATGACTGCTTCTCATGTTTTAACACGAATGATGTCCTCAAGTGTCTTCAATCTCTCAAACCTACCCAGTCCCTTGGTCCTGATGGAGTTCCTGCTGTTATCCTTAAGAAGTGTGCTGACATCTTATGTTACCCATTAACCGACATTTTTAATGAATCTTTTTCCAAAAGTATTATTCCTGACTCATGGAAAAATATCAAGGTTGTTCCAGTGCCTAAATCAACAAGTGGACCTACTGTCAAGTTTAGACCCATTGCTATTACCTCACCTTTTTTTAAAGTTATGGAAAGACTTATTTTACTTAATCTTGAACCCTCTTTAAAGCCTTTTAATGACCCCAACCAGTTTGCCTATAAACATAGTAGGTGTACCTTAGATGCCGCTGTAGTTCTATATCATAATATAGTCTCTAGTTTAGATAGAGGAGCCAAATATGTTCGGTGTGCCTTCCTTGATTACACATCTGCATTTGACTCTGTACCTAGGTCTCTCTTGTTAAGTAAGCTTGCTGCAACACAGAGTGAGAGCTGGATAAATAAGTGGTTGTATTCCTACTTTTCTGATAGGAAGCAGTACACTGTCTACAATGGAAAGTCCTCCACTACCTCACTTACTTTAGCTGGTGTTCCTCAAGGTGCTGTTCTTTCTCCTTTTCTGTTTTCTTTTTTCTTACATGACTTGCCCCATTCTGATGTAGCAACTTTTGTCAAGTATGCTGATGACCTCTCTGTCTCCATGCCTGTCAACTCTCAGTCAGACTGTTCCATATTAAATAACTTTCTCTCGGAAATTAGTCAGTGGTCCTCTTCAAACGGTCTTAAGCTGAATCCATCTAAATGTCAGGTAGTAAATTTCACTTTCAGACGAAAACGTGACCTACAACAACTAGCTAGCTCACATGGTCCCACTATCATTGACGGCATAGAGGTTGAAACTACATCTAATGTCAAGTACCTTGGACTGAGTATTTCCTCCGATCTTTCCTGGTCCTCTCACATCTTGCTAGTTACTAGAAAGATGTTTCGCTTAACGTTCTACGTTAGGAAGTTAAGGCAGTCTGGTATAAAGCAGTCTTTGCTTTCTCAGTTTGTCAACTCTTGTATTCTACCCATCCCTCTTTACTGCTCCCCATTAATCTTCCCTGGACTACTTAAGAAAGACTTTGCTTTGCTGCGTAGGGCACTAAAAGCTGTTAGTAGGGGAAGTGGGATTTCGTTAAACCAACTGGTTAACACTATTGTGGATAGACATATAATGTCATGTAAGAAACTAGCGAATTCTATATTGTCAGACCCCGAACATCCTCTCTATACGCAGCTCTCTCCTTGCATTTCATCTGGTAGAACTAGAAGCAACTATAGGAAGCTATATGCCAGGACTACCAAGTATAAAAACTCCACAATACCTTATCTGGCACAGCTGTTATGTGATGAGAAAACTGTTAGGCATGACACGATCACCTTACTGCGGCACTCTAACAAATAGTTCCCATTAGCTTTTGTTCTCCTTTCTTTGTTACTATTATATTGTTGCTCATATATTCTATTACACACTAATTTTATATTTCATATCCTGTGGTGCATTGTTTAAATATGTGAATGCAATGCTGTTCTTTTTTATTTCTTTTATTTCTCTTTTTTTCTTTTTGTTGTTGTTGCTTTTTATTTTTAAATCCTTATAAAATTTATGAGGTAATTAGATGCAATATTGTAATGCACGCTGAAAATTCCATACCTGTACCACAAATACTGTTTGGAATAAAGCTATTATTATTATTATAAATCAGATATTGGTTTGCAGGGATTTAGTTGGTTACTGTTTTGATCATGATTTAACATCAGTTAGAGAACTATTGGAAAAGCTGAGATTACTGGATGGCTATCTCGTTGTAGTCTGGATCCCTTCAACCTAAGACCTGTAAACACTGAAATCCTTGCACACTAACTCTTGATAATTAATCTGATCCTCACTAGTAACTAGCTCTATGCAGGAATTTACCTGGAGTTCTAGTAAGAAGTTGTCACCAGAGCGGTCTACCAAGACAGGTAAGAGGTCAATTACTTGCCAATAACACTGGCTGGCGGCTGCACTATATATATCGTGAATTGACTGGGTCGCAGTGGCTAAATGGCGTACAAACTCGAATTGTAGTCGGAAGATTCTGGATTCGAACCACAGCAGGTGCATGCTGCCGCTGAGTCCCAAAATAGGACAAAACAGCATTTTAGTATTCATAAATATTCCAGCAGTTCTATAACTGGTGTCAACTCGTAGTCGAACCCATAATTTATATAAATGAACCGGTATTAATCGAGTAGGAATACGTGAAAATAGGAATAAGAATGTGAAGTGTTGAAAATACAGTAAACTTGTGAATTCTTCATTCGAATATATGTTCACAAAATAAATGTGCACTTTGTTTACACTTCATTATTGATTTCAATATCAAGCATTTACCTACCGTTTGCACATATATATATATATATTATCCTCACCCCAGATTTATCCAACACAATGTATTGATTTTCATTTTTGTGTAATACGAGGCTTATATGCATTAAGTAGGATGGGAGGTGGGTATTTATTATTTGGCATTTTATCTTGCACACATTCAGTACTGGGGAAAAACCTTTTTTATTTTATCTAACCTTCTTTAGACCCAACATATAAATGTATATACGTATATTTCTAATGTGTCTGTATATGGTCTGATTTCAGTAGTAATGTGCAGGCGAACAACAACAACAGCAGCAGCAACAACTGTTGCATTAAAGAGCATAAAAACTTTAGCGAAGAAACTTATTCTTAGTAAAATGACATACTGAATCAATAAGCAGACAAATTTTGTTCAATTGTATGTGCGAATCGATGGTTGTCAAAAGTGTATTAATGGAAATAGAAGCAGTTATTATCATTACTATTATTATTATTGTTCTGTTTTCATACCCGAGATTTTATAATGATACAGACTAAAAACACACGTGTAAGTCTTAAAACAAAGTAGACATCTGTGAATCATATAAAAATGAGGTTTTTCCGGTAGTGAAGGCTTTTTAAAACAAAATGCAGACGTGTTACGACTGACTTTTGAAAAAGAAGCACTTTTATGAAATGGTTCTTATTGCTGCACCCAACTGGTCACTACGTGTGAGGACAAATACTTGCCGAAGACATTAGCTAGCTGTCGCGCTGTGTCGTGAATTGGTAGGACTTAGAATGCATGGTCTATTGGATCGGGTCCCAGTGGCTTAATGGCCTACGAGCTCACTAACCTTGTAACCAGAAGGTCCTGGGTTCAAACCCGTGTGTTGGGCGCGTACTGATGAAGAGTCCCAGACTAGGACGAAACAGCTGGCTGTCCAGTACTTTTTGCAGGTTTTCCAATAGTTCTCTAACCGATGTCAGCTCATGATGAAATCCTGTAACCAATCAATCAAATCTCTACAAACCAATACTCGAAATTCAAGTATAAGAAGTGCCTGAGAGTCGAGTAGAATATTCCTAGCAAGGTGTGACCAAAATTCTGTTAGCAAGGTTCACACATCATACAATCCCCTGAGACAGTCCAATGTCAGAATCACTTTGATTCGTTCAAACAAAATCACACTCGTAAAATAATCCATTATCAATATCATCGCACAGCTACAAAGAGAAGTATTGAAATGATAGATCAAACAGGGACAAAGGCAAATAATAAGGATTAAATCAATATATTATTTATTTTCTTTTTTAAATTTTATTATAGCTTGATTCCACACAGTATTTTCGGTATAACTATGGAATTTTCAGCATGTGATATCGGTAGCCCAAATTTAGCAGGTCGACAATTGATATCAAGTGTGCGTCGACCAGGGATTGAACCCCAGAGCATGTGCATGGTCAGAGAGCGTGCTATTTGCTGGACCATCATTAAACCAATCCCTTGACTATATCGTATTTAATGTTTATACGTCTCATGAATCTGTTAATTTCCGTCCTTTACCGGAAATGCGTGTTTGCCTGAGTGCATGTGTGAGTGAGTGCATACATCCCCTTAATAATTGCTTCCAGCAGATTTATTAATCGATTATTTATAATTAGGTTTTTAATTGAATCTGTATGCTAATATTTTTATTTATCATTGACGTAGTATTAATATTCCCCAACGTACTATACAATGAACATCTATCTATCTATCTATCTATGAACACGTAACACTTGCAAAAATTTTGTTTTAGATTAATTATTTCATCATTCTCTATTGATAATCAACTCAGTAATAAAAACATTACATTGTTCATTTTATTTTATTTCGGAAAAAAGCAATTGTGCGTGACTATTTCATAGATGATATTGTAGTAGAAAGGCATCATAACTTGATATGTTGCGTAGATTTCACGTATGTTCAAAACCAAGATTAGGAAAAATGCTTAAAGACTAATGAGTGGAGTACACCAAACCTTTAACAACCTAATTTGACAGCTGGTAGTGTGATGATGACACACTAAGTGATTCAAAACGGAAAACTCAGCGAGGCATTTGAAGTGGAGAGAGGAGTAAGACAAGGCTGCCCACTATCACTGGTGACATTCCTAATTGTGGTGAACTGGATCATGCGGAAGACTGTGGATAGAGAGGAGACAGGAATGCTCTGAACTGGTAAAAAGACTCTGAAAATCTGGACATCTTGAATGATTTTTGTTTGATGACACACAAACTGGAAGATCTACAGGCAAAAACCAACAAAGCGGGAGAAGAAGCAGAAAAGACAGGACTTCAAAAGAAAATACAGAAGATGGTGGTGATTGAAAATAGCCAGCCAGCAACAACAGCAAGCATCAGTTACCATCAACGGGGAGTCTAAGGAAGCCACCTCTTTCACTTACCTCACCTGGACTGGCAAAGAGCACATATGAAGATGCCACAGGTGGGATCGGAAAAGGAAGTAGACGTTCATCACTGTGAAATCCAAGTGAAAATATTCTACACTCAGCATAAAGAACAAGATCTGATTTTTCTACAATGTGAACCGAGTCAGTGTTAATACATGTCTGAGAGATTCGGGGCATGCGTCACCAAAAGCACTTCCAATGGGTCTTCATCAACAACTGTCTTCGCTAAATGGTGAAGAGCAGATGGCCATTAGGAAAGGACTTGCAACAAAGAAATCGGAATTACCATATGAATTATCTGGTAACGAACCAACTAAGAAACCATAACCCTACAAATATGCTGAAGAAAATGGAGATTGATTGAAGATACACTGAGGAGACTACTGAGTAACGGCATAAACCAGGCCCTAGAGTCAAATTGTAATTGAAAATGACGAGTTGGGTGACGTTGTGTATCTTCAACCCTTAAGAAATTAATGCTTCCTTCAGTTCAAAGCTATAGTTCTGCACTTACATTACACCACTTACCTTTCTATAGTGGTACTTTATATACATAAATGACAGTTCTACGGTAGTGGATTATTATACTATCAGAACCTACAGTCATCTTGTCATCTGCATATCTCATTCATAATCCATGTTTGTAATGAGGACAGAGGAACATCTTCAATGGTTGTTGATTGCTTTCTGTATAGCTCCTCAAAATCTTTTCACGGCAGAATTTGATGTTTATTTACAATAAATATATTTCTCATCGAGCATAAAAATTGCTTAGGCATCCTCTCGTCCAATCAGAAACACTTGTTGTTGTTATTATTATATCTCATGCCTGATGTTGTGATATCTACTGTTATCAGTTATTACCTCTGATAACTTACATACTTTGGAGACTAAAGCTAAGAAAGACGTTAAGCTTGTTGAAGAACTACTGGTGAATTCCAAATTGTAGAGTTTCCTTCAGCTCTACAAAATTTGTTTAATCTGTAATTAGTGTAAGTTTCTCATAAATATATATTAGAAAAGTCTTTCAAAGTTCGTAATGCAGTCATACCTACTCACCGATCCCCGGGCAGTCAATCAAAGCCTAATGTTTTTAAAATAATAATAATAACTGCCTTATTCTAAACAATATGTTAACACACAGTACAGAATTTTCAGCATATTTAAACTACAAAATATCTGCTCTTCGTACAGGATCTTCAAGCTACATAGTACTCGGCAGTATATCATATGACGCTGCGTTGTTCCATCTAAAGCAGTATACAATCCTCTACAATATTTTCCCCTAATTTCTGTTAAGAAGCGGTCTGTATTACTTTAATAGCAAAGTAAAAATGTGTGCGAGTTTATGTAGCTATCCAAAAAATTACTGGATGACTAAGACGATTTATGCATTATACTAGATGAAAATTTAGATAGCCTAGTGAATTAAGGAGGTCCTCTGTGGCACAGTATTCGCAATAAGCCAGAAAAGTAACCGATTCATCCAGTAAGAACTTCTTTTTGCCAGATTTCTAATGAGTGAGTCGGTGGTTCAGCGGTAGAGTGCTGGCCGACCACGCATGTGGTCCGGGATTTGAGTCCCGGCAGACACACTCCTTTACCTTCCTTAGCCGATTATAATCCCGACAAAGAGGGGAGGTTGGGCGTGAGGCTAGCAACCCCACTCCGTAAAAAAGACCGCTGCTACTGAAACTTCAAAGCGAAAGCTTGAAGCCCTGTGTTCCACTGGGAACATAAAGGAATTTAAAAAAAATTTCTAATGAATATAAACATATACTTTTTGTCTTTGTTAGTACTAGGAAGTTTAACGGAGCCCGACTTTATCAATACACAATATATTTAAGTATTTTTATATATTTTCTCTACGAAATAATATTGCCACTTAACACCATGCTAGTAGAATTGGTTATTATTCTTTATTGGATTTCTAATTCTCTGTACTACTGACCTGATTGCAGCTGAGCTCAAAATGCATGTAATGAATAAGTCTTCAGTTGGGCCACCCATACATTAGCAGTGGGTGGAACTCAAACTTTTACAGAAACATTATTTAGTAATAGCAGCTTTTACGCTGCTTATAAGTGTAACTGGAATAATTGTTTGGAAAATCCCTATTCAACGATCTAATTATAATATTCATACTTATTAAGATGCTTCAACTAACTTTGTAATCATTATACCTTCTCCTAGATTGTATACCACAGCCCTTCAGCAGGGCACCCGCACTTCGTTCTGTTCTCTGAGGTCCTATGAAGCTAGCTCGACTATGGCTCATAAGCTCACATCTCCTCCTTACACAATATTCTCCATGTCAACACTGCACCTGAGCCCAACTTGTCGTTTCTCACTCGAGTTCCACTCGAGGTAATGGGACTATTTGACTGCCTATCCCAAGTTAATGACTTGTCAGGAGTATTCCTCTGTAATCCTACGAATTTGTGGTCTTTCGCACAGCCTTGAAGAGAAATTTATCCGTAAATCTCAACTTTATAAAGCCAAAGATCACTAACTTGTTTTACAGTAGAAAGAATGATGCTAAGTTGCATAACTGATATTATTATGAAGAATAAATTTTGTTCGAAACATCACCCAGTAAATTATTCTGTTTCGCTGAGTGATACGTACAGTGAACAAATTAGTTTAGTATGTTGATAAGTCATTCAAACACATAAGATTATGAATATACTAGAATTCGGACAAATTTATTCTAATGTATTTGTGACGCTTAGCGAAATGCTTTATACTGTCAAATCATGATTTTTACTTGAACTGAAATTTGAGTTAATTACTATTGAGTATTTAAGCCAGAAGTGACTACAAGAAAGTCAAAGAAGCCCTTTCATCAGCGGAAAGGTGGGTTTTTCAATTAGGAACTGTAGCATATAAAAAAGACTTTTGAATTCAAAGGTAATGCTCCCTAAGTAAATTTCAAAAAATATTACACTTGAATAAGCTTCGATTTTGAATGCCATCACAACGAGGTTTAGGGCTCATTGTTCGCTCTACAATTCCGTCATATTACGAATAAGGTTTGTGTGAGAACAACCAAACAACAGGGAACATTTAAAGAAAATAAAAATCTCCAGTTTTAGTTGAACACTAAGAAGTGACCAGAAGTAATAACCAAATAAACAGTAAAATTGAAATGTCCGAAACTGCCACAGAATTCATAAATGATTTACAGATTGCAGATTGTTAAAATTTTCATTATTTCTAAGTGTTACAATACCTATTATAATGGATCAGCTAAGAGGTACACTTCTTGAGAAGCCTGTCAGTTATGATAATTTTAAGTTTCATCATAGAATGATATCAGCTAGGTCGTTGGCCATTCCATCCTAGTGGCTAAATGACCGACGAGCTCACCCCGTAACCTGCACGTCCTAGGTTCGATATCCTGTGGGACCATGAATGCGTGCTGCCGAAGAGTCCCAAACTCTGACGAAACGGTTGTCCAGTCCTCCCCTGTTTTACCTTGATTCTCCAGCTGATATCAGTACATGACTTAACTTGGAAGTAATCAAATTCCTACAAAATTATGCGCTGCAATATATGTATGCTCATTCATAGTAGTACACTAGTTTTTTCTCGAAACTGGCAGACACAGTAAACTCACTTTAATACAAATTAAAATACCCTAATACCCTTCAGGGTTTATGTGATGGGAGGAATTTGATTAGCATATTGCCAGAAGGGGAACATACATGTATCACGTTAAAAAATTACACAGTTGGCTAAATATGTTACGTGCTGAAAACAGCATCCTTAAAATTAGTATGCATAAATGAACTCAATAAATTCTCGACGTGCTCACTGATGCGTCATTTTCCTGTCATATTTATTGATTTGACATTAATACGCAACTCCTGTAGTTTTATCGTTATCATATTTCTAAACTTGCAATGCTAAATAATCTTTCTTCAAGGAAATGCATCTATTGTTGTTTAGTGTTTATTGGTTTTCTACACGATAGTGGCCATGTTTAGTCCAAGCCTAACATCATGTTTACTCCAAAAAATAACTGTAGTAAACTGAGTAGTCGATCCTCGCAAGTGACTAGAATTTATTTAAGAAGGGATTTTAGGGGAAGGTCTCCGACAGCGTTTACTGAGAAGTAATTTGGAAACTACTCCAATATTATGGTATGCAGTGCCCTAAACCTTGATTAGACTCATTCAGCAGCTATATGACAATGCCAAATGTCAAGTGATCCATTATGGAAAACAGTGAAGCTTTCGGAGTGCAGACAGAAGTAAGAAAAGACTGACTACTATCAACAATGATATTACTGGTTGTAACTGACTGGTTGATGCATCAGACCTCAGAGACCGAGAAGATGGGTATACGCCGGACCGACAAGAAGATAATGGATGATATAGACTTTGCGAATGATATGTGTTTAATATAATACAAACTGGAGAGTCTACAGTCGAAATCCAACAAGCTGACAGAAGAGGCCGATAGCAAAGACAGGACTTGAAACGAACAAAGAGAAGACAAAGGTTATGAAAATAACAAACTGATCAACCACCAATAGCAAGCACTAATCACTGTCAACGGGAGAAAGAGTCCAGTCCCTTCAATTATCTAGGAAGCGTCGTTTCAACTACAGGCGGCACAGGTGAGGATGCGAATGCCAGAGTCGGAATGGCAAGATAAACCTCCGTTACTCTGAAATCCTTTCGGAAATCTGCTGCTGTCAGCATAAAGACAACGAGTTAGGCGTTGGTCCGACGGTAACATGGATGAGATCGTATGAGGAGGAGATGAGAGCTTATTGGCAATTGTGGATCCAACTGGAGAGGACTCCAGATTATAGGTCAAAGCGGGCATGCTCTGCTGAAGATCTGTGTTCCACATGGAACCCAAGGGAATAATAATAATTTGGGGACTGTTTGGAATAACGCACACTAAGAGTAACAAGAAAACACACTGTCACATATATGTACAGTAAACAATACAAAACAATGATTACCATTTCAAAAAATTGCATTATAATTCATATAAATCTGTATTTTATTCTATAATTCCATATAGTTCACTATAGGAATGTAGTACAATAGAAATTTTCTAATTTTCTTTACAATATTTTAGAAGTAAAGTGTAAATTAGCAATAGTAAATAATAAAAGCGGTGAAGTATGATTTATTCCTTTACTTTAACTAATACGTTGCACTAAATGATTTTTATGAACTGGAGAAAGAAATCACCATATAAACACACATTACAGTTTTTTTTAATATCATTAAAAAACTGGGAAACAAACTCCAGTAAATTAAACAAACAGTTTTAACAATTTAAGCTCTTTTGTTTTGTTTTCCTATTTTCAAAAGGAGCCAGTGAAGGAGAATAAGACTCCAACTTTTATAATATATATATATTCATATTATTTGTTTAACGGTATATTTTGCTGTTGATAAAAAAGAACTGATTTCAAACAGAAATTTTTGGAAAGTGAGCGCCATCCTAATATTTATCTGATTACTTTTAACAATTGGAATGTGTATTTCAGGTTAGACCACAGACTGATATTAGTTAGAAAACCACTGAAAACCAGGGAGTACTGAACAGCTGTTTCATCCTGGTTTGGGAATCTTCAGCATTACACACCCACTGGGGTTCGAACTCAGGACCTTCCGCTTACAAGGCAATCTAGCTCGTATACAATTCAGACACTGGGACCCGATTCAATGGTCCACGAATTCCAACTTCTACCAATTCGTGATTTAGCGCGACCCCAACCAATGTCGTCGGTGGGACATCCATCCTCATACTTGACTGGATGGCCCCTACTGGTCACGACTTCACACTACAACTCCAGGCAATTTCGTCCTTTAGCCAGTCACTAGCGAGCATCAAATAAATTTTCAAGAATTAGTTTGTAGCGATGGGGTGCGTACTGATGATGAGTCCCAAACTAGGATGAAACAGCTGTCCAGTAATTCCTGGTTTTCAATGGTTCTCTAACTGATATCAATTCGTGGTTTTACCTGAAACAAATATAATCCCTACAAGCTAATTCTGGAATGTTTATGCCTGAATTTGTCGACTCTTTAAGGAACAAATAAAAAGACAAGTTTGGGATTAAATGGCTGTATCCTTCCCCAGTGCAAAGATTTCTTCACTCCTTCACCAAACATCCTTATACACAGTCGAAGTATTTATCTTCGGTACTGTTTTCCAATCATGAAGTGATGTATTATGTTTTTAAATTAATATCCTTTTATATTCAAACTTGACCTGTGTCTAATTACGGAAGAAAACTTATGTATTTTATTAAAACCCATATTATCCCTACACAACTGACATGTGTACCCTATTAGCATCATAATTCCCTTGGATTCCGAGTGAAACATAGGGCTTCTACAGAACATCTCCATTTTTTCTTCTTCTATGAAGTCCTCTTCAGCTGGCCCCAGGTTTGCTGATAAGCTATCATCTCCTTACACGATCTCCCTCATGTCAATCTCTGACGACAGCCCAAGTGGTCATTTCCAATTCAGGTCGCACTCAAGTGATATCTTGGCGCGTGACGTCACTCAGCAGTCTCTTCAGTGTGTGTCCCACTCAACCCCATTTTCCTTCAGGATATTTTTTGAGCACTATGTTTTTCATTGGTTCGTTCCCAGTTTCTTGAGGTGTAATAAAGTCCTCCTAAGACTAATTAGAGAAAAGGTGTCTTTTAGGCTTTTCTTGCAAACGATCAATGATCATACAGCTTAATGCATTGCTAAGTAAGATGAAATCGCAGTTTTTGGCACAATATCTACTTGTTATGATAATCTTACAAGATTTAAAAAGATCAGTAGGTTGTAAAGTACGTATTTTTTACAATTCAAACAATTCTGTTAACCTTTATTGCATTCTTACATAATATTTTCATACCTAAAAGTATAAAATATGTTATGAGGCGAATTGTAAATAAGAATGACTAATCATTTTTACAGAACACAGAATATCGGTTAATTTATCCATTTTGATTTAACACAACCCTGACCTGATAAAAAAAAGTTGCTTTCTGCCTAACATTTATCCAACAAAATAATTGTAAAGGTTATAAATAAAACACTTAAATGTCAAGGTAGAGAAAAGTACCAATGATTAGTGCTAAGAATCGAAAGATTACATTTATATATTGATAGACAAGCAGTGTACACGTTGCTTCAGTCAAGTTGGCATACTGTATTTGACATTTACACATCCGGGCATAACGTATATATAAGCATATTTATCAAGGACACAATTATGTACTTTGTCTTACTTGTAAATACCGTCTTTTGATATATTATATTTGTGTTCTATATAATATTTCCAGCACGTTTGAACATCGGGATGTTATTTAGCTTTTCTTTGGATATAAGTAAAAAAATAACTTGCTTTTTTGATTGTCACAAATTAACTTAGAACAATGTCTATTTTAGTGGATGACGCATGTAATGCGTCAATAATTGTTCTACAGTTACAACTCATTCCATCAAAGATAACAGTTCTGTTTGAATTAGTTCAAGTTGCCTAGCTAATCTGTTTAAGCATCTGTTGGATGATATGAAAATACATATGGAAAATCGTGGAAAATACCCATTGGAACATTAGATTGAGAAAAACAAGAAGTTCAGCAAAGATATCTTTTCGGCGATTTCACCTTCGTTACTATGTGGAGTTACACAAACAAGAATTGTATCCATGTAAACTTATCTATATAAATGCGATTGTACAGCTCTTGCGAATGAAATCGCCGAAAAGATATCTTTGCTGAACTTCTTGTTCTTCTCAGTCTAATATGTGGGAAAGTTTAAGAAAACGAAGAAATCATGCATATTCGAGACTGTTTCAAGGAAGTTGTTTAAGTTATCCTACTTTATAGGGACCTAACTATTGGTTTCTGTTTTATGATAACAGACATTGAAATTCAGTGAAATTATTGCTTGAACACTAACTGCTGAGTTGGATATTCTCTTGTGTTGTAGCACGTTGCTCATTCTAACACAGTCCTGGTAAAATCAATAAAAAACTGAAGTAAGATGCGACATGATATTCAAGGTGATTTGTACTAGTCCTCATTCTCATCTAGAATATCAACATTGGAATACATGTTCCTCTAGGCTATGATTACTACACATTACTTTATATATGATCTAAGTTCAACTACTGATTGTCACCAGTCAAATAAAACTCGCGCTTATAAGTGAAATATCTAAGTATCATACCTAGTATGTCAAGGTGTTCCGAGTGGAACGTAGAACTTCTAGCTTTAGCTTAGAAGTTTCAGTAGCAGTGAAGTAGCTTTTACGAGGTGGAGTTGCTAACCTCACACCCAGTCTTTTCAAACCTGGACCAAGCGCGTGACTCGCCAGAATTTGTCAATGAACCACCGATGCTCTTTAAGCTGAGTCAGATCAGGTACACCACTGATGGGCTGTGCTTCAACAAAGAGAAACTCCCGTCCGGTGCTTAGATCACTTCAGTCGAGCAATCGGCAGTGGCTGATATGTGTGGCATCGATCGAACCACTCATGTTAGCCAATCAGTAGTATATGGTGTCGTGCAATAATGCTTGGTCTCTTGATTTCGTTTTATGGTGTAAAACAGACCATATATTGAGGTTCGAATAATTTCTGTTTCCATGGGAAACTGTTGGGAAATTCCACCTCCATGAGCTGTGTTAACTGTAGATATTGAATTAATTTTTGAATTGCGAATTTGATAAATCATTTATTATTATTCTTTTACATTCCTAATGGGACATAGGGCTTCAAGCTAAAGGCTTGATGTTTCGGTAGCAGTGGTGTTTACTTTTATGAGATGGAGCTGCTAGCCTCATACCCAACCTTTACCTCTTTACCAGTCTTATTAGTGGCTTAGCGAGGTAAGGGAGTGCGTCCGTGGCCGGGGATTTAACCCCGAACAGCATGCGTGGTCGGCGAGCATTCTACCGCTGTGCTACTGACGCACTAATTTGATAACTGAATACTCTGAAACTGATTACGCCTAACTTATTATCAGTTTACTACAAGCGTTACAATACGTAAATTTTCTGTCTGTGGTATTCCGCATTAGACTATTAGAAAAAACATCATGTTTAATATCTCTGGTGTTGCAATATCTGAAAGCGATAAATATATATTGACAATAATAATCTTTGATTTACTGAAAAAAAGAATAAAATCAAATTCCCACTTTTAACATCTTTGGGAATAGTTGATTTATTCATATATATATATATATATAATATTAAACTGCAATGCTAATATTTAATGAGTTTACTTCGTCTAACTTTGTATGTATTATCTGACGCAATTGTAACATAAAGTAACTTTCCATCAAGTTGTTTAAGTTTCACAACTCATTTCCCACTAAAGTAATCAGTGCAGACTTCAGTTAATCCTTTAGCTCGTTATTTCTTTCCTAATTGAACTATGATCAGACAAGAACTTTTAAAAAAATACACTTTACTGATTTATAATAGAATAATAATTACAGCTGAAGAAATGCTGCGTAGAGTCTTAGCGAATCTTGGGAAAAAGAGAAAAAAGTTTCTTTATATCTGTTGGCAACATGTTTCTGTTATTGTTCAGCTGACATTTCACAGTTTACACGTATCTTCAACTTAGCCAGAATAGCAACTTTAATAGTATGATTATCGTGCGAAATGTCAAAATGTAACCACCTTTGATAGTATGTCTAAGATTGTTTATTCACATGAAGAAGTTTACAGAGTCTATTAGTACAAAATGTAGAGTGACTGTTTGACCATAGACTGTATTTGGCAGGCGTGCTTGGTCTTATTTGATTCCTGCGGATAGAGTTTTGATCCCATATTGTTGACACTATCCTTCTTGACTGTCAGTAGGTATTTTGTATTTGTGTAACTTTTGACAGAATAGCCCCTGGACAGCATTTCTGAGTTCTTTAATGACCAAAACAGAAGTATTTTAGTATGAACGCGGGAAACTAATCAATGCATTCTCCTGTATAGCTTGAGAAACTTCAGAGACTCACAGTTGTATTCCAATATTATCAAAGTGTGATAAAATGTGATAATCAACAACAGTAATTTATATCAAAAATATAAATCTACCTCAACAATGCCGTGCGGTAGTTATACAGGCCGAAAGTATTTTAGGTGCAGAATATGTACTGAGCATCAGTATGAATTTAGTTAACAAGGTAGGACCAAAACTCCATCTGCAAGGATCAAACAGAAAGAAACACGTTTCTCAAAGGCAATCCAAGGTAAAGGACTCGCTCCACACAGTGACCTTCAGTACATTCAAACAAGGTCGTATAAGTCAAACAACACTGCTGTCAACAGACCACCATCACACAATAGCCAAGTAAAGCATCCGGAATAAGAATCAACCAAAAGACAAGGACAATTAATAAAGATTAATCCGAAAGAAGATACGGAAATGTTAGAAATATGATACACTGATGAGGGGAAAAGGGCATAATAATAAAAACAAAATTAGTTGAAATATTCACTATTGTAAACAGAACATTCAGGGGGGATTTTCAAATTAATTATTCTGCTACACCTGACAAGAATTCCCTCCATACAATTTACGACACCTTTAAATGCATTCAATCTTGGCTTTTGGTAAATACTTTCGGGGTACATGACTTACAACAGTATCTTAATCTGCATTCTTTAGTCGCCCCTAAAAATTCGAACCATGGTCACTATGAAGTTCAACTAGTATTCCTGCTAATAATCAACCTAATGCAGCAACTGTTAATGATAAACCGAAAGCATTTTATGAAGCAAAAGCTCCATATGATTATAAAGTTTCATGTGTTGTAGCAATACATTTTATTTCAGGATGAACTGTAAACGGAAATATTTTCACATCTGGTAAGCATATTACCATAATGTGTAATATAAGTGTTTCTAAGAGAACATGACGAAGTTCAAGTGTAATGACAGTCTTCAAAGCCTCATAATTCTCTCATATATGGAAAAAATCACAAACATTGGGACTTGTACGATTAGCACGAATTTCACGTTTACTGACACTTGTTTTAGATATTGAAAATCCTTCTAAACAGCTCATTCTGTACACAACTTCTCACGTTAATCCCTTTAAACTGCTACAAATCTTACACCATTGAAAGTTAAAGAAGAACGAGTTTCAGCAATATTTATTGATAAAACACACATTGACACGCCATCCTGAGTAATATGAAATGTGTGTTTAAGAGAGAAATTGTAGAATGAACATTTGGACCATTTCACGAAGTAATTTCGATAGTGGACTCTAGATTCAAATGAGAATTCATCGCCTTCTGATTCATAATAAGTTTCTTTAGATTAAAGTCTGTTGAGTGTTTCTCAACATAAAGTATAAATGCCATCGGTCATAGGTGATCTCCAACAGTTTCAGTATTGAACCTGTAAGCTTTTGAGCGAAAACAGTATGAGAAACGATACACTGTAGAGGATGTTTGAACAAAACTTTCTTAGTTGTAGAAATTCTTGACGTTAACTTAGAGACTCAGGGTCCATTTTGCACAAAAATTACCAACGGGCCCACTTGTCGATTATTTCAAATTACATTTACTGATACACATTTACACGATATCTACTAATTTTTCAGCCTTGAGGGCCTATGTTCGACTTGAAAACACAATGGATTAATAATAGCAACAATAAGTAGCTTTTACAGCATATTTTCGAATTTTGCTACCTGTTTCTCAAACTAGATTGATTTTATGCAATCCATGCAAATATTTACTAGCTGCTATTGTTCAGAAAAGTGTTTCTTTGGTACTGACGCATAAGGTATTTCAGTCGACTGAATTTTATTTCATTAATAAACTAGTTAGATATTTCTAACGAATCCAAACAGAGTTCTAATGCTTTTGTTAGAAGGCGACGGTGAAGCATTAGTTTGAATGTTAAAATCAAAAAACTCAAAAAATAAACTCAGAAAGTTCACTACAATAATTTCTAAGCTTAAGTCACCTGAAATCACAGAAACCAAAAAGAGAGAAGTAGTAAACATAAAGGACCTCCTATTATACCTGTGATACAGTCGCACATTGAAAATTACCAGCAAGCTACATTTTATACAAGGTAACTACTTCTAAGAAATGCGGCATAATAAAAGGTGGAGTATTTCTATTCTATGTACTGAAAATTAAAAAGCAAAAAAAAGCAAAAGCCATTGGGCGACATATTTATAAGCTAACAAAGCCTGGAATTCATTTTCACGGAAACGGAAACTGGTCTACTGTTTCTGGGTTGTTGTTTTTTTTGTAGGAATAAAGCCGTTTGCAAAAACGTTTGCTTCAGTGTTTCACATCAAGTGCTTACGGACTAAAATGAAAAATTTACGGAAAAAGATGAGAAAAAAGTTAATTTGGTAGTTATATATATAAGTATATGTTCAGAGAGATATAGAGACAGAGGATAATGGTTAAATGGTAAGACCAGGGTTTGTGAATATACGATATACAAGATAAATCGAGGTACGGGGAGGAAATAAAGTAGTTGAATAACCTGGAGGTAAGCGACGTCGGGAGTATTAGTGCGCGAAATATGACGTCATGAAATGCATGGAGTGAAAAATCTAATAAAGTATTTAACTAAGCGAATATTATTTAGGAAGTGGGAAGTCAAAATGGATATGACACAGTGAAGTTGAAATCCAGGGTAATATTCATTCAGGTCCGCTGCTTTTATGAAGTTAACTTCACATTGTATTTCTTTATCACAGTTACTTTGCAATGGAAATAAATCTATGTATTGCTTCTCAGTAGGCGCCGGTGGCGCAGAGGTGGAATGCTCACCAACCACGGGGTTCATGGTTCAATCCCTGGCCAACGCAGTCCTTTACCTCTTTAAGCCACTTATAAGACTAGTGAAAAAGGAAGGTTGGGCATGAGGCTAGCAACCCCATTCCGTAAAAATAACTACCACTGCTACCGAAACTTCAAAGCTTTAGCTTGGAGTCCTATGTTCCACTGGGAACGTAAAGGAATATAATAAAAAATAAATAAAATACTTCTCAGTAGCCTATAATTACATATTCCGTCTTAAGCAAGTTGATGCAGGATGTTTATTCTCGAAACTTGAGTTTTTCAAATATACTAAACATCTATCAGACATACTTCTGTTAATCTTTCTCGCTTGGTTGTCCATTCATGGTGCCTGAAATCAATGAATTCAGGCCTCTGAAATTATCTACTGAACATTTTGTTATGCATACTGACAAATTTGAAAGTTGCACAGATTTATAATTTCGCTTCTTTTCCAAAAGTTTATCTATTTTCCCAGATAACTCATCCTTTCTAAATCTAAACTGAATGCATTTTGTCAGCTACAGTTTCAGATTTCATTAATCTTTTTTGGTCTTTTAAAAATATCTAAATCACTATTTTTTTAACCACCTCCGTGTTATCAGCGTTCACGAATTATTATGACCATACTACTGTAGTAAAAATGCTGAAAATTCCATTCTGTATCACAAGTACTGTTTTGGAATAAAGCAAATTATTATTATCGCTGAGAGGTTTAGAACAGGTGATTAGAGCTTCTTTAAACTGATAATTTTGTGGTTATCTTCTCTGAAGCATACGCCGTTGGCCATGTATATACACATGATTGTTTCCTTTTGTAAATATTCGGCGCCTGGTACTGAAATATACTTCCCATCTCACGTCGTTGTGTGTTCTCGCTTAAGCAGTGCGATCTGGGGAAACAAGTAGCTGTCATATGCGATAATGGAATAGCCTAGCGATGTTGAGTGATCACCTTATCTGTGTCCGTATAAGCACTGGCGTCCATATTCAACTTAACGTGAAGCAAAATATAAAACAAGGCGACATCATAACATTTTCTCAATCAAAGTTTCACTTCTCTGTTAACAAGTATCCATGAGAATTTAAACCTTCAGCTATATATGCCCAGCAAGACAACGCATTGACTTAAGATTTTTGTACAAATATTTTGAATTTACTTTCTCATTACCGTGGAGTGTTTTTTTGTTATTGTAGAAAATGAATAAGCCTATTTATTTGACTACAGTCTTGGGCATAGTGTCGCTCGCTCGTTAAGTATTTAGTCATGCATATGATCACTAATTAGGTATGTTATTGGGAAAAAGAAATGGAATTTATTCACATTAATTTAGTCAAGTGGTTATGCTTGCTTTAATTAAGCTTTGCTGAAAGTTAAATAGAGTAATCATATGCAGCGGGTTGTTTAAATTTGATATCATAATTTGTTCAATGTTCAGTTAATCAACTGTCTAATACTTTTAATTCACACTTTGTTTAAACACTCTAATGCTAATCAAATTTGGTAATTCTTCAGTTGTGTACGTTTGTCTTTAGAAAAAGCATCTGAAGCATTTGTAAACTCATTAACATAATAATTAGGAGTAGCTGACCAATATATCCAAGAATGATATTACTCAGTGTTCCGTTTTCTCTGTCAAATGAGAAGATAACAGTATCTCCTTGTTTTAGTTCTACAGGCAAATAATTTCTTCCTTTGTGTAGAAGAATTCAGAGTATCATCAAAGCCATATAGAGTGCACAGTAAGAAACATAATTTTATTGATAACTATCCGCTTAGATGATTTATGTTTGATGTCACACAAAATCGAAGACTTACAAGCAAAAACCGACAAACTACTCAAAGAAGCAGCAAAGACAGGACTCCAGATGAACATACACAAGACAGAGGTTATGAAAATAACCAACCAACAACAACAACAGCAACATCCAGCGCCAATCACCATCATCGAGAGGGATTTGAAAGAAGTCACTTCATTCACTCATCTAGGGAGCATTGTCTCAACTACAGGCAGGAGGAACGGACGAGGATGTCAAATCGAGAATCGGGAAGGCGAGAAACACATTCATCAACCTGAAACCAATCTGCAAATCTTCGTCACTCAACTCACCATCAACAACAAAATTCGAATTTTCAATACAAACGTCAAGTCAGTTCTTCTATACGGATCAGAAACTTGGCAGGTCACATATAATATTTCCTACAGGTTGCAGACCTTTATCAACAACTGTCTTCGTTCTATACTGAAGATTAGATGGCCGGAAAGAATCACCAACAAGAAACTATGGGAACAAACAAAACAAGAACCAATCGCTCAACAAATATGCAGGAGAAAGTGGAGATGGATTGGACACTCGCTGAGGAGGCCGTTGGGTGACATCGCGTTTCAGGCCATAGCTCGAGTGGAACCCGAAAGGGAAGCGGCGAGTGGGACGTCCAAGGGTGACATGGAGGAGATCGTGTGATGAGGAACTGAAACAGTATGGATTAACATGGATGCAAGTGAAAAGTACAGCAGAAGACAGAAGCAAGTGGAGGCGTGCAGTTGAAGCCCTATGCTCCACTAGGAACCCAAGGGAACAATAATAATAATAATCCGCTTAGACGAAGTTGCATGATCATTTCGCTTGTTTCAATGATTATGCATTTGGTTGCATTGCTGATCATATTACACATATCACACACTGAGTTCAATGTGTGCCCAATACAAAGATCAACCCGCGTAGATATTTTTCAAAATAGTGTTAAGTATCTTGTAAGGTATTTTCGTAAAGATGCACAGTCATCTTTGAGGAAATTAATTTACTTACAGTCATTTAGCCCATTTAATTTGTCACAATAACTGGATTTGTGAAAATTCTGAAATATGTGTGTTTGGAAATCGAAATGCTCTTTAGTGAAATAATAAGAATCTGACTTTGTCATTTGATAATTAAGTTTGTGCAACACTTACACCTACTGGCTAAACAAAGGCTCGAACTGATACACAGTCCATATACTTTATTATCAGTCATCCTGTGCACGAAAATAAATCATTACAGATACTAATAATTAATTCATTTTTATCTCAAACTGCCAAGTATTTGTTTAGTGTTCATCAGAAAGAGATTATATTTCAAGAAATCAGTTTAATAATAATAGCTTTATTCTGAAAAATGCGTTTATGGATAATGCAGAAGTTTCAGCGAGTTTCAATGCAGGACATCTGCTCATTGTAAAGAATCTTCAAATAATATAATAATCGATAATATATCATCTGAGGCAACACTGTTGTATCCGAGGCTCACTCCAGTACTACTCTGCGATGCTGTTCCTTCATTTCCTTCTAATAGTTCCTAGAAGTAGACAGAGGCTTATTTGAAGTTGTGCGAGATCTTAGATTGTGTCTCACTGTGGTAATTACATCATTAAATTATTTTATGAAAGGGAGTAAACACGATGCATTTTGATGGATAGAAAACTTAAGTAGCCCATTGATTTAAACAGGCAGCAATGAATGCATTTGCACTGGGTAGAATTAGGGAAAATAGAGAAATCTCATTACAATGCTTAATGCTGACTGTTACATGTTATAAAAGTCATGTATTACTACTGCCTTATCTACTGATATAGATTTAGAAGGCAATTGTCTTGGGTGAAAAAGAACTGCTGGAATTAAGCATTCATTACTAACCGAAGCCAGTAATATGAGTATTACAAAGTAGAAAAAACACATGGAAAATTATTTATTTTGATTTGATTCTGTTCTTTGAGTTGGTCGACTAAAGCTGGTTGGTCGGAACTTTAGTTATCCTTCTAGGCAACATTTTCAGCACAGCCTTTAGTATAAAGTGAACTTGTTTGAATTCTCCATAAACGATATAATTGTCTTTCCTGACAGCCATCGTCGTGATTCGTTGTCAGTTTATATTGATCATTTTTATTGAGTTGGAATTTGACCTTTCTCGTCATGTGATTTATTCTTCATTAGTTGCAAAATTTGATCTATGGTAATTTGCTTGTTAATCGATGATTCATCTGAGTACCAGGCTTTTAGAAATTCCTTGGCACTTTCGGTGTTTCCACAGTTTGAAATTTTTACATTTTCCCATTATCTACATGCATCAATATGAAAGTACACTTATCGAGTCTTTTGACAGCTAGTTTATGTTCCTGGATTCTGACTAGGAAGGGACGCCCACTATGACCAAGGAATGCGTCTGCTCTTGTACTGCGTCTATTTCAAATGGTCTTAATATGCTAGCCGTCATTTCAGAGATATTCTTTATATACGTTAGAACGAATTTTCTTATTGTGTGTGAGGTTGGTTTCTTGTTTGTATTTCGACTTGAGTTTAGACATTTTTTGATGAGATTGTATGGGTATTCAGTCTTCATGAAGACAGTTGGTACATATTTTCTCTCTGTAATCTTCAGCACTGGAGTGTTACAGTCTGTTCGCACTCTTTACGTAGTCTGCACATAGTTTCTTTTGTGAGTCACTGGATTATTACTGTTATAGTCCAAAACTTTGATCTGTGTGTGTTGATTTTCTTCCATACTTGTGTTTCCAAATTTCAAATTTACCAACTAGTAAAATAAAAGTCACATGACAAGAAAGTTCAAATTGCAAGTCAATAAAAATGATTAATGTAAATTGACAACCAATTACAACAATCGTTATCAGGTGATACAATTATATCATTCGTGGAGAATTCAAATAAGTTAAAGCTTGCGCTGAAGATGTTGTCTAGAAGGACAACGAAAGCTCCACAATTAAATGAATCAGCTCAAAGAACACACCGAAATCGAAGTCATCCACCTGAGCTATAAACGTTCTTTGATATAAAGTACATTAGCATCTTCAATCCTATATAAAATCAAAACCGAGATTGTTATTGAGTACTCCACATATTTGTTTACTGACTTCTAATTCATGTCAACTGCTCAGCGTCAGTAGAACTTTCTTCCCGTCCAGGTAAACTAAGATAATAACGGGGAAAAACCGCTACTTTTCACAAAATAAATTTCTACAAGTCATCAAGACGTTATTATGTAACTATTTAATAGTACTTGTGCTGATAGATGGTAAACTATGTAACTTTATAGTCATAAGTACACTTTTGCCTTCATCAACTTGAATTACGATAATTTCTTTGTACTAAATCTATTCTCAAATCAGTCAAAAACTCTTATCCAACTGCCATGAAAGTTTTATGTACCTAATAATAGTGCTTTTAACGGAATTACTACACTTCTTTCTTTCTAAATATCAGAACTTTTCTTGACATACACTCCAGAGCTTAATAAAAGGTGCATTTAACATTTCATAACATAACATGGTATGGTGATAAAGAACTCTTACCAGCCGTTGTCACACTTCCATATATTACGTTAATGGCTAACTCAAGGGTTTCGGCTCATAGCTTACTATATATATCCACAAAGACACTTAGAATCATTTCTCTAAACTGGCTGATTATTCACCCGTATTGATAGGTTGATAATTACGTTCACACATTAGGATGACAGCTGTAGAGGATGATGCATGCGTGTGTGTGTGTGTGGATGCGACAGCCTAGTTTCAGCATTAGCTAAAATGGTGTCAGTGTATACATGAAGAAATAGACAAATGCATAAATGTATAAATAAAAAGACGAAATCGCTATTTTACTCTTTGCTTCAAATACTCTTGATGGAATAATGGAGAGGAAAATTTTTCCCCTCTCCACTCTCCATCTCTCTCTTCATCATTTTTATAGGAAAATTGCGTGCTAAACAGAAATTTTCACTACTTCTATTTGTAACATTTTATAAGTGAAACCAAAAATGAATTAGGGATAAAAATATATATATAAATAATGCAGAGGAGAGGAAAAAAATACCATTGCCTATACTACGTAATCTGCCTAGTAATCTTTCAGTCGACAGTAGACATAAGTTGGCAAACATAGTTAAGTAATACAGAGAAATAGTGAAGGATAACTAACTGTTTGAGACTTAACCGTTGATTAAAGTAGAATTTGAAAATGTAACATTTTAATCCTGAGATTTTGAATCCAAGATAATCCAAGAAATAAGATGAAATATTATTCTATCTGATAAAAACGAAAAAAAACAGTTGTTCAAGATTACAAATATCATTTCACTAAGAAAAAGTGGTCCATTTAAACGGGATAGTGGGTTAGATCCTTTGTTAAAAAATTTTTTTGATATTAATGATAATCGTCATTATCAGATGGACAATCTGTGACTTCAAGCTTAAAAGTGACCTTACTGAATAGCCTAAGACGAGTTTATTTTGATTATTTTGTCAACTTCAAGTTAACTGATGACAATATGGAATAAAGACATACTTAAATTTCGCGTGAGGAAAAAGACGCATTAGTCAGTAATGCAAATATACAGAAATTGATACGCCTTTCTGAAAAGTCTCAGTTACGTTTATAATGCAACTGAAGTGTTTCATCTGTCAACTCTGGTGGCAATCAAAGTATCAGTTTCAAGATTTAAAAGTTCATGAGTCAGTCATTAGGTATGATGACACACTACAGTCTCTAAAAGTCAGTGATCCAAGTGTAATGAAAGTCGTCAAAGCATCACAATCCTCTTATATACAGAAACAATAAGAAACATTGGGACTTGTACTATCCGCACGAATTTCAAGTTGATTCGTCACTTGTTTTAGGTACTGGAAATCCTTCTAAACAATGCATTCTCTACACAGATCCTCTCCTTTAATCCTCGTAAATTGTCTGAATCTGCTACAAAACTTATACCTTCGAAAGTTAAAGAAGAAGGAGTTTCAGAAATTCAAGTAATTTAGAAATGTTTGTTGTTAAAACACACCTTGACACGCCATCTGGATAAATATGAAATGTGTGTGTGAGGAGAAATTATCGAATGGATATTTGAATCATTTCACGGAATAATTTCAACAGTGAACTCTAGATCCAAAAGAAAATTCATCACTTTTGATTCCTTAAAAAATCATGATTAGTTGCTTTAGATTAATACCTGTTGAGTGTTTTTCAACATTGATATGTATGTGTGCCGTCAGTCACAGGTGATCTTCAGTGGTGTTGGTATTGAACCTGTAAGCTTTTGAGCAAAACCAGTATGAGAAACTATAAACTCCAGAGGATATTTGAACAGACTTTTCTTAGTTTTAAAAATTCTCACTAATAGTTCGACTTCACTTTTGCGGTTTTCGAAGCTGACAAAAATTAAATTCATTTAACTTGTTTCCTTAGCCTTGATATGGTTATTTGATGAAAGAATATTTTGAATATTTCACAATTTTAGCACAGATGAAATTGTTAATGCTTACAATATTTTAAGAGAAATACATTTTTGTCAAAGAATGGTTACTAAACAAAGAATATTCTTCTCGATAACCTGCTCCTCATCAGGTTCTACAGTTATATATACATAATAATGAATGAATTTATTAACAATATTGATGTTTAAATAGCATTGAGTCAATAATAATATCAATAATTACAGTTCAAAGCATCAACATAACAATACACTGAATATCAGAGAAATTAGGAAAGATAAAAATACAAATTCATAAATTTATAGTCTCCACTGAAGGCCGGCCAGAGTGGTAGTAGTGGCTGGACTTGCTTCTTCGGCACACAGAGCACTGGTTGTTTCACGCGAATTGCGATAGCCTATGCTGTTTGGAACATATGGTACCTCGATGTTTTATTGATATAAGTATAAAAATTGGGCACTGTGGTAGAGTATAATTCCATAATGGATAAGATTTTATTTTGATAAATCACACAGTGTAGTACAGTTATATTAACTGATGACGTTTCGAGCACAAACTATTGCTCATAATCATATCAAGTTACTCACAAAACTTCTTTCCTTCATTTATATACATGTGTGGAATCGACTAGATATTGGAATAAAATTCAATATGAGATAATGTACATTCAGAAATAATAGTACGAGTGTTATTAATCCATTGCAATTAGATGGGAAATACGACGAGTGTTTTTATAATCATAATAAGTTAATTGTTAGAATGTTATGATGTGCTTGAATGGAAATAGAATTTTAAGACTATTTATCATCCTCTTCTGATTTGACTGGCGGCAGTAATATCTTCCATATTTATGGTATTTGCATTGAGTCACTTCTGTTGCATGTGTTGGGTGTAGACTCGATGAATAAGGATTCCGTAATCAACCTCTCTCTCCATCTACCTATATTACTTTTTAGAATTTTAACCCTATCCCACCCTATTGTGTGGTTGTTTGTTATTGCGTGAAGTGCAATAGCTGAGCTTTTTTCTAAATTACTTATCTTTTCAGAGTCAATCATTTTTCCCTTAGCTAAATTCTTATGTTCTGATAATCTGACTATCCCTGACCTACTAGTTTGACCTATGTAGTTGACTTCACAGTCATTGCAAGGTATTTTGTAAATTATATTATTTTGTTTAATTGGGTCCAACGGGCCCCTTAACCTACATATATGGTCCATATGAGGAAATTAAGAAGCCTGTAGATACAATAATGAATAAGGTTCAGAAATCTACAGCAGAACTAATACGCAGAATGACAAACTTTGTAGGTTAAAGACCCGTTGGACCCAATTAAACAAAATAATATAATTTACAAAATACCTTGCAATGACTGTGAAGTCAACTACATAGGTCAAACTAGTAGGTCAGGGATAGTCAGATTATCAGAACATAAGAATTTAGCTAAGGGAAAAATGATTGACTCTGAAAAGATAAGTAATTTAGAAAAAAGCTCAGCTATTGCACTTCACGCAATAACAAACAACCACACAATAGGGTGGGATAGGGTTAAAATTCTAAAAAGTAATATAGGTAGATGGAGAGAGAGGTTGATTACGGAATCCTTATTCATCGAGTCTACACCCAACACATGCAACAGAAGTGACTCAATGCAAATACCATAAATATGGAAGATATTACTGCCGCCAGTCAAATCAGAAGAGGATGATAAATAGTCTTAAAATTCTATTTCCATTCAAGCACATCATAACATTCTAACAATTAACTTATTATGATTATAAAAACACTCGTCGTATTTCCCATCTAATTGCAATGGATTAATAACACTCGTACTATTATTTCTGAATGTACATTATCTCATATTGAATTTTATTCCAATATCTAGTCGATTCCACACATGTATATAAATGAAGGAAAGAAGTTTTGTGAGTAACTTGATATGATTATGAGCAATAGTTTGTGCTCGAAACGTCATCAGTTAATATAACTGTACTACACTGTGTGATTTATCAAAATAAAATCTTATCCATTATGGTACCTCGATGTTTTTTACAAATTATTTGTTTTGTTTCGATTTGGAGGCTAAGTGAACTTTAAGTACTATTTTACTTAGAACATGTAATTAATTTAAAGTTTTTTTCTATAGGACTTAGTTAAATATTTCTTCTTCATTGTTTGTACAATCTGGTATGTGTAATAGACTGGTTAGCAGACTCTTATTGAAGAGAAACACAATATTTATATATATTCTTAGCCACATTTAAGTTTCTCTAGGTCAGAGAATAATAAACTGATGAGATTAGTTGGTGATTGGCCTATAAGGTTGTTTCATATCCACAACGTAGACGAAATCCAGAATTGAGGAATAGACACTTCTACCTCTGCAGACATTGACTTAAAATGTTGATTTCAATTTTGGCCTCTTCCTATTAATCGTCATTACGCCATAGATGTACCACACACTTTGGTTGAAACATTTTTGGTTTTATTCATTTTATTTCAGTGCTGATGAACGTCTAGAAGAGAGACGAGAGTGTGCTGCTCGAGTTGATCATAATGGTGTAGTGGAATGGCATCCAATGGCAATTTATAAGAGTACATGTCCTGTCAAGATTAAATACTTCCCTTATGATATGCAAGAGTGTAATCTTCGGTTTGGTCCATGGACTTTCGATAGGTAAGTGATAAGTTTACTTACTCATAAAATTGTTTAAACAAGTTTTTGTATGAATGAACGAAATCTGTCCAGTTCATAGTTTGTAGTTTTAAACATATAACCATTTTAGTAGTAATTAAAAACATCAGTTCCTTTACCTGATAATTCATGGTCTTATTCTTGAACTCATACACAACATTGATGAAATTTTCATTAGACGTCATCAAGCATATCGAATTTTACATAACAACCGAGAGAGACTTCAATAAAAACGGAAGGTGTATTATGTACTTTTGATTTAATTTTGATTTTCTCGTTGAGTGACTAGACCAAAGTGTTCTACTTCTGTCAGCATTTCGGCTCCTTGTGAGAATGCTTCGACAAAGTGTGAGGATTAATTTGAAGTTGGTTGTTGGTTGATGACTAGCAGTAGAATACAAGGTGCGCGTTTCGCCCTATTTAGGACTCTTCATCCATGGGAGACGTTCTTCCCACTAAGGCTCGAACCCGGTACCCAACATTCTAAACCTCGATTCTTGTGACTCAAATGGTAGCCCTCGTGAATCACGTGACCCAATGGATAACGCATTAGTGTTTGAAACTCTGTGCGTCGGTGGCACAGTGGTTAGGACTCTCGCTGAACATGCACATGGTCCGGGTTCGATCCCTGCCGACGCACACCCGATATCATGGTCGGCCTGCAAAATTTGGCTACCGATATCACATGCTGAAAATTCCATACCTGCCAAACTTGTGTCATTAAAACAACACCATTGCAGGTCATGCAGCTGACGAGTTCTTCAAGGGACGAGGTGTGTATACTGAATTCCACTGGCAGACACCATCCACAAAATTATTTCATGCAACGTATGTATTCTGCAACCTTTAATACTCTCTTATCAATGTCATAATAAAGAATATGTAGGCTTTTTTAATTCTGAAGCCAATAACCTACAGCACAAACAATGTTACACAAATATCTTCTGAAATTATCATTTGATTTCTTACAACCATGCACCTAGATGTCACCTGGATGTCACACATTCTAATACTGTGTCACATATGAATTAAGTCACTCTTGGTGAAAGTAAAAGTTATATCTCTTCAATATTTGTTTTCTGATAACACTAACGATGATTTCACCATGCTCAACTGGAGTAGGTATGAAATTCTTCTAGGTTAGTTGATCAAAGAAGCGATCGTAGATTGCAAAATTCGTTATGTGGTATCTTTTTACAAACTCTTTGGCTAAGTGGTTAAAGTCTCAGAAGAACCTTCCTCTGATCTTCATGGATAATAACTTATCTTGTCTATCATATAAGTAAAAAGAAACCTGGTCTTCACTTCTGAAAGAACACTAAAATATGCACAAATTTCCTGTTTGGGATTTATTTACCACTAAATGGTTGAGGGCAACTGCCAGGAAGCCTTGCATGAACTAGGTTTCGTTACTGCTCTTCAGCAAGGCGTATCTTGGAGGATCCGATTTCCTTACTTAGATTGGAACCTTAATCAGACAGTGCTGCAGTCAGAAACGTTACCACTGAGATATTCAGACTAGCGATTTCCGTTCCATATTACTGTAGACACAATCATGATAGAATTCAATAGTTACATTTTGATACAATAAAACAAAAGTGGAAAAGATAAAGACTGTGAAAGTATCTCTGTAGTCTTCATATAGTATATAGCTTATCAGCTGGTCTTAATGTTTTACGCCAGTCTACCAGTATTTCCGCTTACTTGAGCTTTATTCAACATTCATTCACAATTGCATTAATTATCATTCATACTGTAACGAAGAGAAACTTTGTCCAATCAATAATTACATGCTACATTAACATAATCTTTTTAGCTTCTACTGTCTTTATCTAGATATGACAAAAACATGTTGAAAAGTGAATCGATAATAGTTTAAACAATTCAAGCAAAGAGTATATTTAGAAAAATGTTACATTTTACCAGTTAAAATAAGTACTGTATTCTCGTGTAGGTTTGGCGTATTTTTTAGCATTGCATAACATATTTTTGTAATTCAACATATATCTAATAAAACATGAGCTACATCCTGACAGGCAGGAGACCTAGGCTAGTCAGGATTTCTGTTTTACTAAATACTAAACTTTGTACATAAAGTTACTTTGTTCATTAATTCTGCTAAGCATGTCAGTCTTGAATTTACCACACTCTAAACTTCTGTCTTGGCTGTTTGCACACTCAAGTATCTGTACACTTCTCGTGTTTCAACATTTAAAATGCTAACAACAATGAAAAATGGGCAAACCGCTGTGCGTCGGTGGCACAGCGGTTAGAACTCTCACCGACCATGCACATGGTCCGAAGTTCGATCCCCTGCCGATGCACACCCGATATCTATGGTAGGCCTGCAAAATTTGGGCCACCGATATACATGCTGGAAATTCCATACTTGTACCAAAAATACGGTGTGGCATCAAGCTGTAATCAAAATAAAAATAAAATAAAAACTGTAAGTACATATATTACAGCCACATGTGACATAGAACCAGAAATCAGTTTATTAACTGTGGTGACATAGACTACAATTCGAAATATACCAGTTATCGTATCATTTCGAGATCATTTCACCATGAAACATATCATTCTTACTAGAACAGTTTGACGGAGAAATCTTTTTGAAAAGAGATGGATCACAGATATGTGTCATTAAAAGCTAAACCTAAGTTTACGCCTCAATGACTTCATTCTCTGAACCATAAGATTTCAAACAAGACATAAAGTTAATATTATCAAGGAATATTCACAAGATTTGAAAGCAGCTGTAAAATGGAAACTATATGAATCATCTTGCGATATCGAATTGTCTCTAATGCGAAAAAATGAAGTACTATACAACTGTTTTGCTTCACAGAAACTGTCAATGTTGGTGAACATGGAATGAGCGACATTTAGTTTGTTTATTCAAAATGACCTTCAGTTTGGTGAGAGGCAACAATGGCGGACATCGTTTAATCCTACATTGTTTGACAGAAGACTAGAGAAAAACGATCAAAAGTATTATTGTGGTTTATACTGATGTTCATTTATTGACTTTATGCTCAGAAACCCTGTAGTTCTGGTTCATTGTCAGTGAAGAAATAAATAATCCTCGAATCACCAATCTGCGTTCTCATATTCTCGAGTCGGTTACTGCATACAGTATTTCCAGTTGGAGTGATTAGTTTTCTGCAACAGCGAAAGGTTCAGGATCTTTTCCCGTTCTGGACAACTGACAATGAAGAGAATTTCAGAACCAAGAAACAGTCTAATTCCACTCCCTAAAGAAAACAACCAAAATTTCTTTTTTTCCCTGAATATAATCCAATAATGATCTGTTGTTTTTCCTATGAATTAAAATCCTGTTAGAATAATTTCTGATGTTGTGATGCGAAAAAATTAGTACGTATTATCAAGATGAAAATTATTCAACCAAAATAAAATTTGTAAGATTTGTCTGATTATCTATAGAATATATATCATTAACTATATCATTTATTTGGAAACGTGGTGAATGCAAATGGAGCAGACTTTTGCTGAATATATATAGGTATTTCAGTTGAACGGGAGGATTGCTTAATCAGTATGCAGTTCGTTGAATTAATGTATTCTTGACAGTAGTAAGACATCAGAATAACTGAACACGTATTTCTCAGGACAAGAAAGACTTAGACTTTGGTTTAATTTCATAATGATGTCATGCGTTCTCTTCTTTGTAACTGTATTGGCTTACTTCTCGAAGACTGTTCGTTTGTCATCAGATATTCCGCTCCAGTACGGATAGTCTGGATCAGAGGCCATCGACGTGATTGAGAGTGTGTGGTTTTTGTGTAAGTGAGTTGAGGATATATGATTTCGTCTGAGATTCTTCCCAACAGCTTTTGTCCCATAAGCTATAAACGTGGATTAGTGAGGACTTTGTACGACAGAGCCAGGAAGCTATGTTCACCAAACAAGGTCGGAGAAGAACTAGATTTCGTCGAGAAATGCCTGAGGGAAAATGGATACCTTAAAGGATTTATACAGAAGTATAGCAGAGAAAAAGATAAGAAAGAAAAGCATCCAACTGTAGAAAAGAAAAAAGTGTTTATTTGTCTCCCTCCCATTCAAAGGAGATGCAGTGTCACAAAAGATTGACAGAAAACTGAAAGGAGCAATAAATAGAAGCTTCCCGGCAGCGAAACTCACAACAGTATACAACACCACTCCTTCTATAATCCACTCAAAACTGGATAAATACCCTGCTGATGTCACCTACAACTGCGTTTATGAATTTACGTGCACTTGCGGGAACAAGTACATTGGAAGGACAGAAAGAAGGGCTTCTATGCGGTTTTCTGAACATATTCCAAGAAACCTATACCTGAAAGGAAGCAAATATTCTCAGAGTGCAATTACCAGACATATTGTTGATACGGACATCTCGTAGAGATTTCTAAGTCCTTCAAAATAGTAAATAGACAAAAGACAGCAAATTTACTACGATTTGCCGAAGCGATCGCAATCAAACGATTTAAACCAGACTTATGCATACAGAAAGAGAGTGTGATTAACCTCTCGCTCCCTTGGTAACTGGACTTTGATTTTGATTACAATAATTAGTCATCTAATTTAGGGATCTCAACTCACTGAACAAATCTTAATCTCATAAACTGTAACCACCTTTGTTTTTTGGAGTTGCTATGTGAACCTACAAGCTAACACTGTTTCTGTTAATCAATTTTTCTGTTTTCTGTCTTACTCCTCCCCCCTCTTTTCAACTCTGAAAGTGTATAAATTGATGATGATAACTTAAACTAAAAATTGTAATGCTTTCATTCTTTTTTGGATGCGTCAATTTTATCTCTTCTCTACTACTACTCAAACATTAAAGTATGTTATTATTATTTATATAACCATTGTAATTTCAGGTAGTCTGCAGCTGATGAGAACCTGTGAAATAGAATGATATCATTTTATACTGCAAATTTCGTCTTCCTTTCTTTATCGAAATCTTCCCAAATGCTTTCAGATATTCATGCTTCTCAAGACAATTATTTAAGAGGGAAATCTTTGGATTCGTCTCAGCAAGCCTGATGGACAAACGTAGGACACTGTTCAGCTCTTTTACCTTTGCTCTGTCCTTGTTATTCTTCAAATCTCGAAATGTGAACATCGGATGGTAGGAAATATTAAAAAGACGGTAGCAGCGAAGAAAAATTTTCTTTCTCACGAAGACAATCAACTAGGCTGTTCATTTGTGTATTTATAATAAATTGATGGGATAGTGCCAGAACTATTTCCGGTCGTGGGTCAAATTAATAAGATTATAAGTAGGGATAAGAATATAATAGGAGTAGAATAAACAGGAAGTTCGGATAAACAACATAGTGATGCGAATAGGGATTAAAAAACGTAAAAATAACAGAAATAAACAGGAAGTTTGAATAAGAAACGTGATAGGATTATAATTATTGAGAGAGGTGGCTGTTTATTATAGTCATGGTAGAGACAGTGGTTGAACGTGTTTCCTTTAAATGCATAGCGTGAGCTTGAATTTTTGGATCGCTAAAGCCTCAACTACGCTCAGACGCCTTGATCTGACTTTTGATAATTTCAAATGGTGCTTGATATCCTGAGTTCACCAATTGTTCTGTTACGGAAATATACACACACTTGTGTTCTCCCTTTGCTAGCCAGACTGAATAGTGCTCCCAAGTGTGTTTCTTAAGTGGTTAATCAAGGACTCTAAACTGTAACAAGCATGTTGTAATAAAAACTTGAGATAAGTTAGAGTAGACTTCCTTACAGAGCATTTAGTCACTTCATATTCGACTGATTATGTGTGGTTATGTGAAGAAAACTGTTTCCGTATTATATTTTCATTCCACAAAGTTTAACTTAGTGCTACCGTAGTGGTTTCGATCAAGCACACTGTCTTTGACACAAATTAACTTTGAATGATCCTGATTAAATACTATAAGTGTTTTACTAATCATGATAAGGGAGAAATTTCTAAGAGACCTTGAGAATGTTTCTAAAAGCTTTTCTGCAGAAAAGAAAAATAAGTTATGACATGAATCGTTTAGTGGTGAAGTGGCTTAATTCAGCGATGAGAGTCACAGCGGTAATAATAATATTAGTGATTGCTTTATTCTGTACAATAAGTTAACATAATAATATGCATATGTGTGCGTCGGTGGCACAGTGGTTAGGACTCTCGCCGACCATGAACATGGTCCGGGGTTCGATCATCTGCCTACGCACAACCGATATCTATGGTCGGCCTGCAAAATTTGGGCTACCGATATCCATGCTGAAAATTCCATACTTGTACTGAAAATACGGTATGGTTTCAAGCTGTATTCAAAATAAATAAATAAATAAAAATAATAATTTTCACACAATATTTTCTCTTCATCCAAGAGTTTTAATTAAAACAGCCATCTCCAGTACATCATGTGACGCAGTGTGCTGTTCGGTCTGACGAACAAAATCATCCTTTGTGTTATTTCAAAAGATTGATTATTAAACAACAAGCATTCTTGGAAACACTTCTTTCCCGATACGAATTTCAAATTTGATAAAATTCATTAAATCCTGCTTCATTACCTTTTGTTGCTTGTTTTAAATAATATTCTTTTCGATAACTCCATCATCAGGTTCTACAGTTGTATATCTATAATAATAATGAAAGAATGATTGTGATTGACAACATTAGTGGTTTTTAAATAAAGAGTAACATCGAATCATTTAGAACAAAATTCCGAAAGTTATTTGCAATTAGATTGTTAATAGATTATAAATTAAAAGTCAATCTGAACGAAGAATATTCTTTTCAATAATTTCTCTTCAGGTTCTTACAATTATAAAATATAATATTTGTTGTCGTTACAATAAGGCCAGTTATGAGGCAGATACATTTTTAACGTAGAATAACAGATTAGTTATGGGGTGTCAAAATAAATAGTCGTATTTGTGTGACAAACGTGCTAGGCTGAATTCGATTACAAAATAATGTAAAACGGGAGACAATGGTGATTAATCATAATAGATTTGTAGAGTGGGGGTAGGAAAATTGACAAGTCAGTTCAAGGTTATAAAAGGTGTCAGGTGAGTGGCTAGTACAAAGTGGTCTGTGTTAAACAGGAGATAGTAAGACTGCATTGGGAGGTTCATAATGAGATAACGAATATGTGAAATGAAACAGGTGGAGGCATATATTGAGAAAAGAGATAATATCACTAATAATAAGTCCGGATAGTATAAACGAAAAAAAAAATTCGATAGTATTGAGAGAATGTTTGCATGAAGGGCATAAATTATGACGAATAATGATAATATTAATAATAATAATAATAGTAATAATTGTGATAATAAGCAAAGGAAAAAAAAAAGCCAAGAGGGTTAAGGGGAAGGAGCACTCTTGGTGAGAAGAAGAATCATCAATCCAAGTTTGGCCACGGTAGGAACAGCGTCTGGACGTGTTCTTTTTGGATACAAAGTTCCGGTTTAGTCGATCTTATTGCAACAGCTTCAGCTATGTGTAGAAGACGTAAGCGAACTGTACGTGATAACGACTTCGGAATTCGGTATATAACCCTGAAAGCTGTGTTGACATCGATATGATGTCCAGTATCGACCAAGTGTGACAGGATCGAGCTTTTTATGCACTTAATTTCCCCTCTGCTAAACCAAGCTGGTATATGTTCTCGAACCCGTAGACGAACCTGCCTAATCGTGCGCCCTATATAACTTGAACCACAGGAACAGTTGAAATGGTATATGCATGAAGAAGAGCTAAGATTAGGTAAAACATCTTTGAGTTGCTGGGTGAACATTGGACGGCTACTGAAGGATAGACACAGACGTGCAGAGTAGAAAGTTTTCTTGATCGCCCTGGTTAAACGTTGCGATAGAATCTCCGCAGGAGTATCTCCCTTGAATTGGAGACGTAAAAACAGAGGCTTTTTCTCCACTGTTGTCAGTTCATGTTTACGGCTATTGTAACCTATGTTTGCTTTAATGAACTTCTCTGGATATCCGTTCTCACTTAGAATGTCTCGGATGACCTGGAGTTCTTTCTCTACACAGTCTTCGGAACAAATCGACCTTGCTCTAAATGCTAAGCATCTGATTAGATTGCGTTTGTATTTCATCGGTACAAAGCTAAGGAAGTGTGTATACTGAGCTTTGGTCTCTACTTTCTAAATATGGTTCTTTGACGGAACCATCCTCTCTTTCGTAGTGGACGTCGAAAGTGTAGAGAGTCGCTGCATTCTCCTTCGTAGGTGAAATGGACCGCTGGGTGAGCATTATTGAAGTTGCTCAAAATCAAATCACTACTTAACCCTTCATCGTACACTACAAAAGTGTCATCCATGTAACGACAATACATTTCCATATTTGCTATTTCTCTTTCAACGGACTATTTCTAGTTGCTAGAAATATATTCGCACCTTCTTTTTTTTTTTTATTCGTCATTATTCTGTACTAGCCTACTGACCTTTTATACCTGAACTGACTTGTCAATTCTACCCCACAAATCTATATGATTAATCACCATTGTTATTTCACCTAGCACGTTTGTCACACAAATACGACTATTTATTTGACACCCCATAACTAATCTGTTATTCTACGTTAAAAATGTATCGCCTCATAACTGGCCTTATTGTAACGACAACAAATATTATATTTTATAATTGTAAGAACCTGAAGAGAAATTATTGAAAAGAATATTCTTCGTTCAGATTGACTTTTAATTCATAATATGGAATACTAATTAATAGATTATAGTCCAAATTATATGTGTATGTGGTAATATGTAAAATTGTAACGCCAAATTGAACACCAATAATACAAAGCAAATAATTATGAGTGACAACGAATGTACAATAATAAATTCGCATGAGTCACGTTCATATTAGGTTCCATTCATATTGATTATATGACTTCAGATGGACGGGGGTAGAGAAAAATGATTTCTGAGGTTGAGTTTTCATGAGTCGTATATGTGCCAGTATGTCAGTTAATTACTACGTTTAAATAAAAAAATAAAAAAGGTTAGTTAATGCAAGTGTAATGACAAGGGGTAGGGGAATTTATATGTACAGGAAAGAGGGCCATATCAAAAAGACCGATGTAATAAGGTATTTATGACTCAATTTTAGATTTTCTCGTCGACTGATTGGACCGAAGTGCTCGGTCTCAGTAAACAATTAATATGACCCAAAAGGTGGGTTTCGTGGCCCAACTGGTCTAGTGGATAACGCTTTGGCGTTTGAAACTATGGGTGCTGGGTACGAGCCTCAGTAGAAACACCATCACTCACTGCGGAATGCAGGTACATCCAGTAGACAAGTCTCAAATAGGACGAAGCGCGAATCCTGGATTCTACTGCTAGTCACCATCCACCAACTAAAATATTTATTAATTTGCAAACCCTATAGCAGGCCAAGGCAGTTATGATATTTCACGTTATTTTTCTCTGGTCCCCTAAAATGAGCAGCGATAAGCTGCAAACCAATGCGAAATGTGCATGAGTACATTTGGCAACCCACAGACGTAATTGAGTGATCATAGCAACAAGAATTAAAGTAAATAAGATGCATTTAGGTAGCGCAGTAATTAAAGCAAGCCGCCCTTTTTATTCAAGAGTGGTCAGTGAATTTGTTCGATAGGTCAGATACCATTCATTGATAAATGAATTAAATCTTTCCAACATTTAACATTGAAAATTTATATAAAAGTTTATTTTGATTTCAAAACTCCTGTTAGCTAAAAGGCAGTCACAGGAAGAATGATTACCAGCCGCGTAGAAGAAACGATAAATCTCAATGTTTAAAATGTTCTGTGTCATTTTTATATGCGAATATAAATCTGCATCTTGATTTTGTCCCAGGCTATGTATTCTTTCAGTTTATTGTAGCAGAATAATAGATACTATCACCACCACCAGCCATGTAGCTGGTCCAGGGTTCGATCCCCGGCAACAGAAGCACTCCTTTACCTCTCTAAGCCAGTAATAAGACAAGTAAAGATGGAAGGTTGGGTATAAGGCTAGCAACCCCATCCCGCTGCCGAAACTTCAAGTCTTCAGCTTGAAGCCTTATGTTCCACTGGGAATAAAAAGAAATCAATGTAAGGAATGACAATATCCATGTAGAAGAAAATCAGTGATTTGAATAATGTCTGTAGACAGAAAACGTCATAATTAAATAAGAAAAACTGGAAAACATTATGAAAATCAAATCTTCTAAAAGCGATTAAATTGACAGTATGAAATAGCAGTGTAGAATTTTTTTAATCTTTAAGAAGTGGTTTGCCGTAATTAAACTCTGGAATGTCATTTATGCACTTACTTTACAATTTTTCTCTTTTAGTGCCCGTGTCAATATAACCTTCTATGATGAAGGGTTCACACTGAAGGATTATGTTGAAAGTCCTGAATGGTCAGTATTAAAAATTTGGCAAGAACACAGATCACGTGAATATCCTTGTTGTCCAGAACAATATACTGATGCAAAGTTTTACATTAGCATTCAACGTCAAGCAGCCTACTACAACTACATTTTGATTCTTCCCTGTTTCTTATTGTCTTCATTAACACTAGTACTATTTTGGCTTCCACCGGAAACACCGGCAAAAATGGTTTTAGGTAAGTTGATTTGCTGAGATTTGTAGGATTATTCACAAACAGTATGTGTATATTATTATTATTACCTCCTTGGATTTCGACGGGAACATAAGGCTTCAACAACACATCACCACTTTGTTCAATCTTCTGCCGTCCTCTTCAGCTGAGACCACTATTGACCATAATCTCTCCTCTCCTCCTTGCATCATCTCATCCATTTCACCCTTGCATTGACAACCCACTCATCGCTTACCATTAGGTTTCCACTCGAACGATTGGCTGGCGCTTGATGTTATTCATCTCCATTTTCTCCTACATATTTGCTAAGCAATCGGCTGTTGGTTGGTTAGTTGCACCGCAGAATTTCTTGTTGCTAATTCTTTCTGGCTGGCTATTTGATCTTCAGTATAGAGTAGAGACAGTTGTTGATGAAAGTTTGAATTAGCCTGTCGGAAATGCTTTTCATGACACGCCATGTTTCTGACACATATAGGAGATCTGATTGACTTAACATTTGTGTTGAAAATAGAAATCTTCTTCTTTATGATAAGTGAACATCTGGGATATGTGTATAAGCCAGCTTTATTTATCACTTTCTTTAATAATAACAATTCGTTTTTATAAGTTGATCACGGATTGATATCAGTTAGAGAACCAATGAAAACCCACTTGGGAGTACTGGACAGCTGTTTTATCCTAGTTTTGGATTCATTGGCAGGACTCACCCACTGCCAGGACCTTCCAGTTACAGGGCAAGCTCGTATACCATTCAGTCACTGAAACCCTATTCATTGACCACGCGCTAAATCACGAATTGGTAGAAGTTAGAATTCATGGACTGGCCATTGAATCGGGTCCCAGTGGCTGAACGGTATACGAGCTTGCATTATAACTGGAAGGTTCTGGTTTCGAACCCTGGCAGTGGGTGAGTACTAACGATGATTCCAAAACTAGGATGAAACAGCTGTTCAGTACTTCCTGGTTTTCAATGATTCTCCAACTGATACGAATCCGTGGTCGAACTCGTAAAAACAAATCTAATCCTTACAAACCAACTATTGGAAATAATAATTCGCTTTATTCCAAAACAGTACTTATGATACAGCATGGAGTTCTCAGCATTTGGTACAGTATTGCATTTAATTTACTCAACGATAACAACAAGAACATATATATTACATAGAATAGGTAACCAAAATTGATAATTGCAACTTTTTGGCTGTCGCAGTAACAATAGATTCAAAAATGTGCAAAACGTATAAAATGATAATGACTGTAGAAGTAATAATAATAATAACTGAATCTATAAAATAATAGAAATAGCTTAACCATAAATTACAAATGGGAGAAGAGCAAAGAGTCATTTGTTTCGCTAATTGCTTAGTAAGTTATAAGTTTCACGGTTAACACTTCCTCTATCACATAGAACGCGAGTCAAGTAGAGTATCTTTGAATTTTTGTACCTATTTGTGAGAGCATATATTCTTTTATAATGGCTTCTAGGCGTGCTTCATTAGATGCAAGGGGGATAGTTGTGAATAAAGAGGGTGCTGAGGGTCAGACAATATCGATTTAGACCATTTCTTACAAGAGTTCAGATGTTCGTCGACTACAGTGATGACGAGCTGACTTAGTGGCCACGCCACTTACCCTACTGACAACCTTTAATATCCTTCGCAATATGACATAGTCCTTTCTGAGAAGCCCAGGAAAGACTAAGGGAAATAAAGAACTAGGTAAGATGTAATAGTTAACAGATTGTAAAATCAGAGAGCAAATGATACCTGTCTGATTGTCTTAACTTTTTAACGTAGAAGGTTAAACGGAATATTTTCTTATAAATCGACAAGATATGGGATGACCAAGAAAGGCCAGAGGAAAGAACTATTCCAAGGTATTTGATACTCGACTTAGCTTCTATTTCATTGTCCTCTATGCTACAAGTATCTTATGAACGCACAAGTTCGTGTAAGCTGAGTTTATGCCTGGAGGTGAAGTTAACTGTCTAACATTTGGAGGGATTTAAAGTAAGACCAGTTAGCTTAGACCATTGGCTGATGTCCGACGAAAAGCTATTCAGTTTGGAATAGTCAGATTGAGACAACGAGACAGTTAGATCATCAGAGAATTGAACGAATCTGATTTCACCTGAGACAAGCAAGCCATGTAAGAAGAAAAAAGATAAGCAGAGAGAACAATACCTTGAGGCAAACCGGTTCCATTAAGCAATGCAGAGGGAGATTTGCCTATATATACAGTATACAGCATTATTTCAGAAAAATAAGGTTGCACCTAGTTAACGGCTCAGGACTCTGTTTGTGTCAAGGAAAGTTTGTTTAGCAGAAGACATCTAGGTACAGAGTCAAAGGCTGCTGTGTAGTGCAGAAAGGCAAATCAAACATATCTGACCCCTTTGTCTGAACAGGAAAAAGTTTTACGTTGTATAACAGCAGCAGCATATGAAGTACATCCATCCTGTTTATGTGCGAACTGTTCAGGGTCAATAAAACTTCTCAAGTAAAGTCTTTTTTATTCCTTCACGTTTCCAGTGGAACATAGGGCTTCAAGCTACATGCATGAAGTTTTGGTAGCAATGATGTTTATTTTTATGGGATGGGGTTGCTAGCCTCATGCCCGACCTTCCCTCTTTACAAGTGTTATTACTGGTTTAGAGAGGTAAAGGAGTGCGTCTATGGCTGGGGATTGAACCTCGAGCCACCTGTCTGGTTAAAGAGCATTCTATCTCTGTGCCACCGACGCACAAAGAAGGTCTAAGGTTGAGTAAATGTAATTTTTCCATTATTTTCGAAAAGTAATCGCAACAGGTTTAAATTTGACATTTGTAACAGTATATGATCTTGGTGCTGGAATAATTTTAATGTCTTTCCTTGCGGTATACACAACATTACTGGAAAAAGAAGTATTGAAAATGTTGGTTAGACGGTAACATAAAATATCCGCACATCTTTTGAGGAAAATAGCTGGTACATCATCCGGACCAAAGTTTTTGGAAGGTTTTAAGGACTTTGATGTGGTTTCGTTTTCTGAGCTGGATAGTTAATTTGCGAAGCTTTCATCACCTTACTAGGCTAACAGAGATAGTAGATGCATGATCTTATTGGGCAAAAAACTGTCAGTTGATACTAATGATGCCAAGAACCGTAGTACACAATGAATAGGTGTACGTTTTAATGCTCGCTACCAACCTCCTTGATGCTTTTTCTTGACTTCGTGTAAGAAACTTGAAAGTTATTTGGTCGTAGACCTTTTAAAACTCCCCTGGAGTAGACAATAAGATTTGAGGTTATAATTTACATTGATTCACATATACATTTTTGCTATCTTAATAATAATAAACAGTGTTTATCGATAAATGTTTGGCGTACTATTTAACTTTGACTAATTACAGCCTAAAAACAAATAAATTGTTTCCTTGTTAATCGTACTGATACGAATAGAGATAAGGAATTAATTCAATTGAAAAAAAACAACATGTAAATGCTTTTATGTGATTAGGATCATAAATTAACCGAATATCATACCGATAATATCATATCATACCACCATTATCATCATCATCCTCATCTAATTATGTTTACTTGGTTTGCACTTTTTGTCAAACTTAAAAAAAGAAGACAGGCTTTTCTAAAAACCATCTTATCCATGCAAATCGATTTTAAGGTAGATTATTCTTCTTTGCAAGTATTGTTTTTGCAGGGACTTTGTTTGCTTGGATGGAAGATTTCATCATGAGCTGACATTGGTCGGAGAACCATTGGAAAACCCACCCGAGAATACTGGACAGCCAGTCGTTTCGTCCTAGTTCGGAACTCTCCACCAGTACGCACCCACTGGGGTTCGAACGCAGGACTTTCTGGTTACAAGGCTAGTGAACTCACAGACCACTGAGTCACTGGGACACGATCCAATGGCCAGCCCATGAATTCTAACTTCTGCCAATTCATGACATAGCGCGATAATTTCGCAATATCTTCTTCGATGAATTACTGCCTCATTTTCAACATGATGTACCCTACTGGTCACGGCTTTCCACTAGAACCCCAGGTTAACTACCTGTTAAATACCAGTGGATCAATGGTCTACGATCTCGACTTGTAACTAGAAGATCCTGGGTTGGAACCCTCATGGTGGGTGCGTACTGTGAAGAGTCCTAGATAGGATGAAACAGCTGTTCAGTACTTTCAGGTTTTCCAGTGGTTCTCTAACTAATGTAAGCTCATGATGAAATCCTCCATCTTATGCTTCTTTTGTCTTCATATTATTGTTCCAAGCATGTGATGTAATCTCTCTATTTTGCTGAAATTTACAGAGTAGTACTTAAAGTGATGTAGCTGAAATTACTATGAAAGTTTTCTAGACCAGATTAAATATTGATTGCACTCTAAGACGCCTATGTAAGATGATAGGTATCAGTTAGTGACGTGTGCTGTCTAGTGGGATTACACATTGATGACTAAGCCTTAACAGAATTGTTTTCCTTGTATTTGGGAAAATAATAATAATAACAGATTTATCCTAAACAGTACGTTTATATACATTACAGGACTTCATGGAAACGAAACACATAGTTCACTGAAGAGGCTGTTTTCGAGAATTCATTCTCTTTAGCTGTACAATCATATTTATTTAGGATTCTTCCATGAAGAAGGGTAGTAGTAGAAGTGATGAGTACAAAATAGTTGTTAATGTTAATCAATGCCTGACAGGATTTGGACAAGCATGTCACAGTTACGTAATAAGACGAATAATTTGATGAGTAGTTGTAATCAAGATGCATATAGGAACGAAGGAAAACATGGTGAAGAAATATAAGGGTTATAAGGTGTTAGAAAAACAAACAAACAAAACTCAAGTAAATAGAAATCATCAAGGTTGGTACCGTGATAGTAGGAGTGGTTGGATAATTTTCTTATGTAGGAATAGCTCAGGTTTTTCTGTCTGAATGTCTAGAACTACAGCAATACAGAGGAGACGAAAGCGTATTGTCTTTATCAAGTTATTCATCACTTTGTATGTTACTCTTGAGGAGACGTTTATAAGATGGAGTGACTAGCGTTGACGAGGTTTTCGAATATCCTACTACTTATAAAGCTACGCTGCCTTTTTACACCTTTGTGGATAGTTTTCGTGGACTACTTAGGACAGGATACGCATTCAGCGACTTGGCTCCAAGAGAAGAGGTAAACTGATATATTCACACAGAAGTGGTCAGATGTGAGATTTTGTCCTTGAGGCTTCCATAGACTGATTGACAACTGTTGCGAAGAATGTCCTTCTTCTCTTCTCATCCTGATAACAACTCACTCATCGAATTATTCGTCTTACTACTTAATTATAACATGCTTATCCAAATCCTGTCAAGCATTGACTAGTACTAACAACTATGTTTGTGACAACTCATCACTTCTGTTACTACCCTCTTTCATGAAAGAAATCCTATATAAATGTAACTACATCTGAAGAGAATGAGTTCTCCAAAAACAGCCTCTTCAGTGAACTATGTGTTTTGTTTTGATTATACAGAATTTTTATGTGATATCTTAATCCACAGTGTATAATTTGAAGGGTTATTGTCCGATCTGAAACGCACTTCGATCCCCGATGGTTTTCGCCCTTCAAAGCTAAGAGATACGTGCGTCGGTGGCACAGTGGTTAGGACGCTAGCCGACTATGCACATGGTCCGTGGTTCGATCCCCGGCCGACGCACTCCTTTACCTCGCTAAGCCACTAATAACTGTTAAGAGGGAAGGTTAGACATGAGGCCAGCAACTCCATCCCGTGAAAATAAACACTGCTACAGAAACTTCAAGCCTCAGCTCGAAGTCCTATGTTCCACTGGGAACGTGAAGGAATTAAAAAAGCTAAGAGAATTTCCTTAAGAATTTAACAAAGTGAAATTAATAAACTAACGCACAATGCTTAGTAAATTATAGGAAGGTGTAGAAACGCAGCCAGAAAATTACACCATCACAGTATTTTACGAAAACTTGTCTTCTTTAAAACTAAATTCATCCCTTATCGATTATATTCTACCAAATAATAGCGATTTTGTGGGTAACATTCAGAAGGCATATTGACTTTTGAGTTTTGCTAATCATGTAAAACTACTTATTTATTTCTTTTCTAATATCTCTTTATATCCTGGCTACTTGCAAATCAAATTACTGTGTCATTGTAACAGTATTCATCTAACTACAGCTTTTATACGAATTTGAGTCAGAGCATTAGCACAGTTGGCGTTTTGAAACTCATCGGAGTATCTCTGCTAAGCGTGCTCCTACACAGTTTAAAAAAACATGATAAACTACGTAAATTGGTGTTATCTACTATGTCTAGATATTCTAAGATATTTTCAGATTCACAACGATTTCACTTAACATTACTGGTCGAATAATAATTATTAGTGTTCCCTTCAGTTCCCAGTGGAACATAGAGCTACAACACATCTCCACCTTGACCTATTCTCAGCATTCCTTTTTAGCTTGCCCAACAATTGCCTATAGTCTCTCATCTCTGCCTGACACAATCTCCTTCATGTAAATCTCAGACTATCACTCAACTCGTCATTTTCTATTCTGGTTTCACTCGAGTGATGGCCTGTCACGTAGGGTCGCTCACAGGTCTCTTCAATGGGTTTCCTATCCATCTCCATTTTACTTCACATATTTGTTGAGCAGTAAGTTCTCCACTGGTTCGTTTCAAGAGTTTCTTGTTGCAAATTCTTTCTGCATGGCTATTTGATCTTCAATATGGGGCCAGCGAAGACAGTTGTTGATGAAAAGTATGCTGTATTTTGTTGAAAACGCTTTTCGTGACGCTGGCGCCAAGTTTTTGACCCTATAGAGGAATTGGCTTAACAGTGGTTTTGAAAATCCGGCTTTCTAGGCATAAATCTCAGTCAGTGGAAAATCTCTACCCCTCTCCTCTGTATCCAACATTCTCTTTCCAATCGTGATTTTACTTCACTTGAGCAAATGAATAACGCTACCAAAGTTGAAAACACAGTCTTTTCTTGTCGTCTACAATTCACATTTCACAGTCATGAAGTCGAACAGAGTGGACGCTATCTATCTAATCAACGCCTGAGATAACATGAGTTTGTACAAGTCAGTCAGTTAGAAAATACTTGTGGATTACACTTTATTTTAGCAAATGAAGATGCTTTGGAATAATTAATAATTTTTGCTTCATCACAGCACGGCCTTCAATGATAAGTTGTGAATGAGTATGGTTGGTTAAACAATGAATAAAGCTATAATCCAAGGCACAGCTGAACAATATTTTCCTGGCAGATTCTTACCGTGAGAGAAACTTTAAGAACTAATGAACTTTAACAAAATAATTCCAATTTATCCAAACAATGAAATTATAATACAGGTCAATTTATGTCTGGATATGGTGAGAGGTTCTACTTTCAGTTTTCTGCACTTCGACTGAAATTTATATTGAGCATTTCCTAACGATAGTGTTATCAACTCATTGAGGTGGTTGTACACTAGCCTCAGTACCAATGCACTGAAAATACACAAATATGTCCAATAAATCGATTATTTGGATGGAGGATTTCATCATGAGCTGACATTGGTTAGAGAACCATTGGATAACTGCGGGGAGTACTGGACAACCACCTATTTCGTCCTAGTTTGAGACTCCTCATCAGTACGCACCCACCGCAGGGGTCAAACCCAGGACCCTCTGGTAACAAGGCGAGCTCGTAGACCATTGAGCCACTGGGACCCGATCCAATGGCCAGCCCATGAATTCTAACTTCTGCCAATTCATGACATAGCACGACCATTTCGTAATGTCTTCTTCGATGAGTTACTGCCTCATCTGATTGTTTCACTAAATTTGAAATAAGCACTAGTTGGTTTAAATTATTAAATTTATAGCTTAGTATGAGAATGTTCTTCTCTAATTTTTGGTATTCGATTGTGATTGTTTCAGGAAGGTTTAATGACATCTTCAGCGCTGAATTTATTTGTAACCGCTGAAGATATTAGCACAGAGGTCAGGACTCTCGCCGACCATGCACTGGTCCGACCCCCTGCCGACGCACAACTGATATCATTGGTCGGCCCGCAAAATTTGGGCTACCGATATCACATGCTGAAGATTTCATACTTGTACTAAAAATACAGTGTGGAATTAAGCCATATTAAAAAAATGCTGGTGATGTAACGCCATTCATATGTTATCAACTTCTTTCTGAAATTCTTACATCGTGATTTTTTCTGAAGCTGCAGTTAAAAAAAAAGATGAAGTGTTCTCACTAACGTACTCATGAATCTGTCCTTTCTCGAACTCTTGAAAACAGTGATCTCAGCTACATAACATTCTTTATTTGATGGTTAGAATGGTATCCATCTGTTCACAAATTTTCCTATCTCCATTACGTCAGCCACTATCGTCCAATATAGTCTAGTCTACTATTTGTTGATTTACATCACTCCGTTTTTAACATATGCGACATATGTGAATAAAGTTCTTTGTGTCCTTAAGCAATAAAAATCAGTCCCCTAATTTTTGTTTTTCAAACTTAGGTACTGTTACTTTTAATAAATTATGAAAACACCAGTTGACTTTGTCAACAAATTTTTTTTAAAAAAACACATTATGAATCACATCAGTATAAGAGATTTTATTCTCTTCTATGAAACAGACATAGTTAATATGTCAATATTGTTAGATAGACTAACTATTTTATGGCATAAATTCTTTCGAAGAAGCATAACAACGCTTGTATTTGATTTAAGGGTAACAAGTTTCCGTCTATTCAAATTATTATTATTGTCGTCATTGTTGATGCTCATATCATTGTTGTTCTTTGTGCATGTGTGTGTGTGCGTGTGCGCGCATGTCTGATCATAGTCACTGCTGTGTGTATATTGGTGGAATAAGCCTCAGGGAAAACACTATTTCTAGCTCAGCCAGTATTACTTCTTTTCCCTTTTTTCAACAATTATGAAGAACACAGGAAACAAAACTCAGGATGAAGAAACCAAACCACCAAGCATACAGTGGTCTTCATTCTGTTTCTACATTATCCTGATTATTTGAAAAGTTAGCTGGAAAAATTGTTACCGCTACATGGATTCTTGATTCCCCTATGGGCATATATATATATATATACATAACTAGTAAATGCCTTCATTTTCATCACTCATAAAATCAAACATCAAACATATCCATATTTTTGCTCACGAGATGACATCAGTAAGAGAAACATTGAAAAATCAGGGAGTACTGGACAGTTGTTCTGTCCTGGTTTGAGATTCTCCAGCAGGGTTTGAGTCCAGGACCTTCCGGCTACAAGACGAGCACGCAAGCAATTCAGCCACTGCGACCTGACCAAATGGTCCGTGAATTCCAAATCCTGCTGATTCGCGACAGATATAGCGCAGCTGTCAGCCACCGTCAAAGGCGAGTAACTGTTCTCATACGTGACTTGGTGAGAAGTGAGAAGTCGTAATCAGTGAGGTCCACCAAATCAGGTAAAACATTGGCTGGCGGTTGCGCTGTATATATATATATATCGCGAATTGACAGAAGTTGGAATTTGTGTGTCACTGAGTCGGGTGCCAGTGGCTACATGGTCTAAGAGCTTTCCCTGTGACAGAAAGGTCCTGGGTTCGAACCCCAGTGAACATATACAGATGGAGAGTCCCAAACTAGGACTAAACAGCTATCCAGTATTCCCAGGTTTTTCAGTGGTTCTCAAACTGATGTCAACTAGTGAGTGAACCTGTAACCCATGGAATTCCTGCAGATCAACACTTGATATCCATATGTCGCCTAAGGAACAGCATAGGATTAGCCTCTGAATACATATCAACTATTGCTTGCAATGATTGAAGTTAACTACTTGTGTACAGAAAGAAACCAACCAATAATACATGAATATTAAACCAGTGAAGAACTTCAAAATTCCTTTTTCGCTTAATCCTGTTACATTTTAGTCAATATAATTCTGGCTCATAGTACCAGTAGTAGTAATTAACTGTCAGTGATATTGATTTACCTGTTTTATTGAGCCATTAAGAGCATGATACACCTTCATTATGTATCCTGGAAGGTTGTATTGTCAGTGATTCTTCTGATTACATTTTTCTAGTTTTAAATCTGCAGTGTGGTCAAAGTGGGATATTACATTTAAATATTTGAAAACTGTTTGCTAACTGAAAGGTAATTTTCGTAGTTCCAGATGTAGAGTTTACTTTTGATTTAACTGATTTTGAGTTAAATTTCATTTCCAACTGTTAGTTTGTAGGGATCTGATTTGTATAAAGTTTGACCACACGTTGATATCAGTTAGAGAGCTATTGAAAAGCTGGAAGTAGTGGACAGCTGTTTTGTCGTAGTTTGAGACTCATTGGTTGTACGCATCCACTGGAGTTCGAACTCTGGAGTGCTGATGAGTCCGAAAGTAGGTTTTCAATGGTACTCTAACTAATATCTATCCGTGGGAAAACTTAAATTCCATTACCTAAGAATTAGTCCTCAGTTAATAAGTAGCTAACTTCAAAATGAATCTTCTCAAGCTTCAATGAGAAATATTAACCGTTGGGTTTCAGCAAGTTGGATGTGCATAGAGTCACCACCGTACTGTCAATTTCAGAGAAGTTAAAATTCAAAGACCACATGAACCAATTCTTCTGAATGTTTAGCGTGCTTGCCTCCCGATCTGTAGATACTAGGTTTGACCTTTAGGTGAGCTGTAACTGAACTCTAATGAAGTCTTGAGTCACAACTCATTATCTACCTTAGAGCTGTTTAGTTTGAATATTCTTTGAGTGAAAATCATCAGAGGGAAAATCTTTGCTGGAATTTGGAAATAGATTGCTTAACGTTCTGTTGCTTTTACAACTAGTATCCTTTAGTTAAATGAGATTTACTAAATGCAAAATACGTGCATCAGACCCACATATGTTAATACTTGTGAATTAATTTGCTACATGAAATGTAATCACCAGTTCACAAACTTGCAGAGAAGTGCAGGGTAAACTGAATTTTGAATATGTAAAAAATTTTTACAAAGGAGCGAATACATTGTTTTTCAGAGATGGTATACTTGAATATAAAAAAACTTTGAAGGTGGTGTTGATTTAAACCAACCGATTTACCAGACATTATAATGTACGGTCATAATCTACAACGTTTAGTCTTTCAAATCCTTTATTTTATCTTGACTTATTAGGCTCTAACTGTGAGTTATAATGAATAAGATGCTCACTAGCGACTGGTCCTATTCAGGCAGTTAACCTTGGGTTCTAGTGAGAAGCCATGACTAGTAGGGTGCAGCAGGTTGAAGGCGAAGCAATAACTCATCAGAGAAGACATTGAGAAGCGGTCACGCTATGTCATGAATTGGCAGAAGTTAGATCATGGGCTGGCCATTGGATTGGGTCCCAGTGGGTTAATGGTCTTCGAGCTTGCCTCGAAACCAGAAGATCCTGGGTTCGACCCCTGCGGTGGGTGCGTACTGATGAGGAGTCTCAAACTAGGACGAAACAGCTGGTTGTCCCCGCATGTTTTCCAATGGTTCTCTAACCAATGTCAGCTCATGATGAAATCCTCCAACCAATAAAATCTTCACTTCAAAGCAGGAGAAATCACATTCATTTACGAAGGTTAATGTTTGGTCGTTGGTGACTAGCAATCGAAACCAGGATGTGCTTTTCTTCTTTTATTTTGGACCCGTCTTCTGGATGTACCTGCATTCACCAGTGAATTAAGGTGTTCCCATCAGAGGCAGAACATTTCAGTTCAGTCAGTCACTGGGAAAATCAAAACTGTTTTAAAAAAACTTAAGAAAACCGTTGCTTCATAGTTATATTTCTGTGTTATTCATAAATTATGGTAAATAACAAAGTCTGGCCATAATGCCAATTTATAGTCTTAACTTTTAGCGAACAGAATGCTAAGATAAGGAATTATACAATAAATAAGGTTGATTAGTTGACATTCTCTCAACTGTTTTGATTTTGTGCAAGTCGCGCAAGCCATGACCCAGTGGAAGTTGTCTGCAATTGATTCATGCTACTAAAAAATTGCCTTATTTTTGACGTCGATATGCGTCAACTCAGATACAGTTGAAATAAACAATGAATCCATAAGGAATTAATGACATTCACAGAAGACAAGTCTGCATAAAATATTTCATCACTGTGCATCAGTGGCACAGCGGATAGGACGCTCGCTGACCATGCACATGGTCCGAGGTTCGATCCCCGGCCGACACACACATGATATCAATAGTCGGCCTGCTAAATTTGGTCTACGGATATCACATGCTGAAAATTCCCTACTTGTATCAAAAATACTGTATGGAGTCTAAAACTAATTAAAATTAATTAATTAGATTAAATATAAATGCCTAAAAGTGTTATACCATAAATAGGAATCAAGAAAACAAGCGTATATGCATAAGACTATTCACTACTGACTGATTGCGATGAGCGGTTTTATACCACTCACACAACTTAAAACCGTGTACACTGCGAACTACTAACTAATTTGTAAATTGTGAATTGGATTTATGGTATTATTAGTTCCCCCAAGTAGGTAGCCAGAAATCGTGGGGTTTGAACTGATTCGGCTCTCTTGGCTGAGTCATACTGGATACACCACGGATGAGCTCGACCTCAAACAAGCTAACCGACCGCCCAGTGTTTAGTTCACTTCGATCTGGTTGATATAACTACTTATCTCAATCGACCAGTAGTATGTAGTTTTGTGATTATTATTTGATGTTAATACTTAACCTCATAGGCGACTTCATACATCTCTTTTTTTTGTTTTCCTAGTCTTTTTCTTCACTGTTGACTAATAAACTTTTTAAGTGAATATTTATTCTTCATTTGCGTTTTTTTTCTATGTTAAGAAAGAGTTCTACTTTTATATAAAACTCTGTAGATCAGCTAAAATTAGATTTTCAAAACCGCGCTGCACACGCACACATTCAAAGTGTCATACTAGTGCAGATAAACAAAATTATTATTTTTATATTTCGAAAAATTCATCAAAAGGAATCAAAAGAGACGTTTACTAGAATTTATTGTATGTCTATGGTGTTTATCTTATTTTTATTTTGTTGGAAATTGTTGTTTTTATAAGTTATCTAAAAGATGTTTATTTAAATAAGATGAAAGGAAATTGGAAACAAATAAACCAACAAAAACATTGGAGGAAGAAGAAGGAATAAACACGATGATGTATTTATAATAAAAATTTCATTTTATTTTTGGCTTTAGTTCAAAAGGCTTTTTCATCTGTGTTAATATTTATTTACATCAATGGTTCAGTTGTAGGTATATTATGACTTTGAAGAAATTCTAATAACACAATTGTCAAGTTGTATATCTTTGTCATGATGTTTTCTTCAATAAATAATCTGTTAGTAGATTATTAGTTTCAAAGCAATAAATAAACACAAATGTTGTCTTCTCAATGTAACCTATTTATGATTAATCGTCTCAGGATAGTGATCCATAATTTCCATTGGAATCAAATTCATAGCATCAGTCATGGGATCAATAAAATCCCTGTGTGGCTAAACTTGAAAACCGATCTAGTGCTGACTGATGGCTGACTGCAAGATGAAGTTGAGTGAAGTTCAGGTGGAAAGATGGGAACAACACAGTCCACAAGTTTGATGTGAGGATAAATACTCACTGACGATATCGGCTTACAGTTACCCTACACATATATCACAAACTGGCAGAAGTTAGAAATCATACGGCATAGGACTTCGACAAAGTGGCTAAATGGCCAACAAGCCCTCCCTGTAACCTGAAGATCTTGGGTTCGATCGCATGTGGGTGGGGTCATGGGTGCATTATGCTGAAGAGTTCCAAACTAAGACGAAACAGCTGTGCAGTACTCTCTGATTTTCAATAATTCTCTTACTGAAGTCAGTTCGCTGCCAGTCTTCTCAGTACTGTATTCAATTGACTTAACAGAGGACCCTGTGCAAGCCGTTATTGTTTCCTTTATGATGAATATATTTCCACATATCACAAAACACAGTAGTTCTAAAAGAGTAACATGTATTTTTCATACGAAGCAAAATTCACTCAAGTTAATACTAGTGTGCTTTGTACGATATTTTCAAGGCAGTTGTTTAGATAGGTAGAGATGCATTATTCTTATAATCAAGTTGTCTGAGGTAATGTGAATACAAAATTACATTCTAATAATAATAATTCGCTTTATTCCAAAACAGTACTTGTAAGACAGAATGGAATTCTCAGCATTTTTACTACAGTATTGCATCCAGTTAGTACATTATCAATAAATAGAATTCTACATAGATTAAGGAAATCTCAGTTCATTATGACAACAACATATTGGCATGTCGGTAACAAAGCCAAAGTTGACAGTGTCTAGAGGTGTTAGAAAAGTAGGTGCTAACATATGTACTGGTGTAAGCGGAAGAAAGAAACAAAGCAGCACATAACGGAAAAAAAGAAAAAAAAGAGAGGAAAAGAAAAGAGAGAAAGAAAATGTTGTACCTATAAATGATATGAGTTGGAAAGACGAGGTCCAGTTGTTCTACTGACTATTTAATGAATTATAGGTGTCACGCCTAATGCTTTCTTTATCGCACAGAACACGAGCTAAGTAGGGTATGGTTGAGCTTTTGTACTTGCTGGTGCGAGCATATAGTTTTCTATATAGGCTTCTGGTTTTGCCTGATGAGATGCAAGGGGAAAGTTGTGAGTGAAGAGGGTGTTGTGAGTTAGATAGAATGGATTTAGCCCATTTTTCACATGAGCCCATGTGCCTGTCGACCAGAATATTAACAAGATGGTTAAGTGGCACGTTGCTTACCCTGCTGACAACATTTAACATCCTGCGTAATAAGTTATAGTCTTTCTTCAGTAGCCCGGGAAAAACTAAGGGGTAACAATAGAGAATAATAGGCAGAATGCGAGAGTTAACGAATTGTAGGAGTAAGGGTTGGGTTATACCAGAATGTTTTAACTTCTTAATGTAGAAGGTAAGACGGAATATTTTCTTAGAAATCGCCAAGATATGAGACGACCAGGAGAGATCAGCAGATAGAATAACGCCTAGGTATTTAATTTCCGACTTGGTTTCTATTTCAGTGCCATCTATGTTGCACATCTCGTGAGAGCTAACCAGTTTGTTTAGGTCTAATTTATGCCTAAAGGTGAAATTGACACTAGTGTATACAGGTAAACAATGTTTCCTCCAATGAACTCAAATAACTGCAAATAATACCCTGCTTTCATGCAGCTATTATGAATAAAAATGTTTCTAAGCTCAGTATATACTCTACAAGCAATAAATATTAGGTGTGCAAAGCACTACATTTACATATGAATCGATTTGTGTCGGTTCATATGTATAGTTGTATAGATATAGGACACCACCATTTAATCCAGAGTTTGTTATTTAAGACTGACCAGTAAATATTTATTTGAGTATCATGTGGTAGACCACTTTTTCTTAATTGACAGTAAACCTCCTTCGCTGCCAATCAAGTAGTCTGCAACTAAGTGCAGAAGTATAATCCGCTAAAAGCTATGAGCAAGATCTGGTGAAAATCTAATAATACTTCGACGAATCTTCCACTCCTAGCCAGTGTCACAGTTATCAACCTCTATTGAAGTTAACCAGCATCATTCCTTTATATTATCTTCACAAACTTCACTAATGAACCAATTCAGATCAATTAAGCCTAGTTTTAACCTATATGCTTGAGAAGTTGATCAGTAAACATGAGCCACTGTATGAATTATACAGACAACAAGTTCAGAACTCCTGGAAACGCATATCCATCTGGGATAATCCGAAAACCCTTCCGTAGACTTTTGAAATGATTACTGTTAGTGTATGTTTGATAGAAAAAAAAACTCAAAAGCAAATGTGTCAAACGACGAGATATCTAGGCCAATAACAGCCTACACTTTCAATGGCGTCAGTTCCAATGACAACAAAAGTTTAAAAAAAAGTGAGAACTGATGACTGAAAAATACAAAAAGCAAACAAAACAGCAGAACGCAAGCAATAACACATTCGCAAATATCCCACAAATCATAAAATTAACAAAACAATAATAATAACAGTAGTAATAATGACATAGACAAAAGTTAGACCAAGCAAAGATTATATACATATTCTTTCATCCATCATCAACAATATTCACTCTCGCCCACTGTGTTATTCTACTTCTTCAAAATCCCCCTAAAAGCTTTCTGTCCAATTCTTTCTTTATGATTTGTCATTTTCGTTTAAAGAATCTTGTTCAAGAAAGAGTTTCTTTTTCTGTAAATCTGTCAAACTTCAAAAAGAGGTAGGAATATATATATATGTACATATATAATATAAACACTGCAGCAAGGGAAGTAGATACAGAAGAGAATGACGAAAACAATGACGAGAAAGAGCCAAAGCATCAGAAATGAACAACTGATGCTGTTATATATATATATATATATCTGACATTTTTGTCCGAAAATGAAATATGTTTGTAAATGTACATCAATACTTTGAAAATTCGTTTCACTATTGACATTCATATATATATGTACAGCTATTTATGTCATAATGCCTGACAAATGCCTCGGGTTATCGATTGATTTTTGTCATTTTAGAGGTAAAATCTTTTAGTTGATATTAGTAGGAGTAAATTTTCTTGCCACATATCATTCGAGTCAATTTATCATTGTATAATTTCCACTTGTTTTCATGTAACTTAGCTATTTTCATAATATGTCATGTTGAAGAAAAGTAAAGATAGTAAATGGTATCAAACATTACAAGGTGCCTAGAAGTAAGTTTTAAGTGCATACATACTCTGTGTAGCCATCTTGCTTTCAGTAATACTATAACAATAAAAGTAAAGAAAAAAACATGCCGTGTGATAAGTCAGAATACCCTCGAAATGAGGAGAGAAAAACGATTTTAATGAAATCCATGTAACTCTTGCATTAACCTCGTAACTCTTAACTGAGAATTTTAATATTTTTGTCTTGACTGATTGACTGACTGGTTTCAACATAGAACTTTTCACAGATGTACAGCAGTTTGAGTCGTCACACCCCATGTAGCATACAAAGGTAGACAAAAGAGACTAAAACAGACGTTCAGGGAACTGTAATAAGCAGAAATGTGAGGGAAAAAGAATAGTAACAAAGAAAAACAAGAGAGTTTCACTGGATACGGCAGACCACAGAGAGTGAATACATCTGAGCCATTGAGAACGATTTTGAGCCATGTCACCAATTATCTTCAGCCGTTGGTTCTAAGAATCCTGAGGACCCCAACCGGACGGTCTACATCTCCATACATGGTTGAAACTAACTGTTAAAGATTTTATATATTGATGCTATTTTTTGGTTTGACCACAACTAGCTCTTTTCCAACCTGATCCTTTGTCAGCTAACATTGCTTGTTTAGGAAAGCGATGGCTCGATGTATGTAACACATATCCAAGGCATCTTAATCGATGCAGCTTCACAACCTCATCGATTTATAACGCCTCCCTACTTAACCCTCAACACCTAACCTCAATATTACCAATCCTATTAAACCACCTAACACGGGGGATAGAACTCAGGCACCTTTGATCAAAGACAGCTGGCTTTTTCACGTCGTCCACTTTCACTGGTCATGTCTCACAGCCATAAAAGAGGACGGACCGAACTGCTAAGCAGTACATATGACCTTTGATCGATAACTGAATGTCACGTCTGCTTCAGAGATAGCGTAGACTGGCAAATGAATTGAAGTGACCCAAGGCCAAACTTAAGCACACATCATGAAAAATGGCTTATATTTATTAATATGAACCTTCAGTCAAAAAAGTCGTAAGTTAAGTCACTGGATTAATCAGTGAGTGGGCTAAATTTAATACGTGTCATGCTTGAAAAACTGACAGTCAACTGAGTTTGGTTTTAAGTAATGACAGTTGATTCCGACTTATATTTTAGGCCATTGAATTTTTCATACACCTAGAACAACTCATTAACAGTATTTATGTATGAATGCCAAACTGTCTCCTGTAATGCTCAACTTTCTCATTTTTGAGTCCTCGTTTGCATACGAAGAAATATTTCCATTATATATAAACATACATTACCTAATGTCTTTCCTAAAGCTCATTTTAACAACTAATGAAGATCTGTTCAGATGTAATTATTTTTATGAGCTGAAATATGATATATCATCTAAAATAGGAGCAACATATTCTTGCCGTTATACTTCACGCAATATTCATTCAAATGGATGCATATGTTTCTGTTCGGATGAAAGTATACACTATCCACCTTTGGTCGTACACCACTAGGGTCATCCACAATCCACCAGTGTCCTAAATATGTATATATTTATGTATATAGGATACACGTGAGGTCATGGTAATTTGATAGCAAATGATTTCGTTTTCTAAAATTATGAAAGCTACACTGCAAAGTTATTCTCATCATTTTCTAAACTTTCCAATAAATGGAATATTTAAACAGATGAACGTCACATATATTATGCCCTCAGCGTCATTTCACTTGTTTATTTGAGTTACTCAACATTCAGTTTTGGAATAATCCAGTTATTCCGTAGATTTTCGTGAAGACAGTTTACGAGGTAGAATGAATAATGAATGATGATAAATGACCTTCTTTTTATTCCTTCACGTTCCGAGTGGAACATAGGGCTTCAAGCTAGAGGCCTGAAGTTTTTGTAGCAGTGTTTATTTTTACAGGATGAAGTTGCGAGCCTCATACCTCTTTACCAATATTATTACTGGCTTAGCGAGGTAAAGGAGTGCGCCGGCCGGGGATGGAACCCCGGACCATATGCATGGTTGGCGAGCGTTCTAACCGCTATGCCACCGACGCACGATAAATGACTTAGTTATGTGATTATCATGTTTACCTTGAACCAGAAGTGTGTATTACAAGGTTTTATTTAGAGACTGCTCATAGGCATCAAGTGAATGTCTGAGTGTGACGTGGAGGAGATGAAAGCTTATGGAAAATCTTGGGGTCAGATGAAGAGGCTACCAGAGAATACGACAAAATGGTGATGTTTTGTTGAAGCTGTATGGTCCACTCGGAACATGATGGAATAATAATTACAAAATAAAAGATTAATTGTTTCACGAACTTAGGAAAATATCTCCATGGTCATAAACTGATAGCTAACACGCATAGTAAGCTGTTGTATAACACATAAAATGTACCTTCAGCTGTGATGTATGGCATCCAATATAGATTTAAAAGTATTCAAATAGTTTATAAAGTATGAGTATATAACGATTTGGTTAAAAGAAGAAAGCGAACTGTAGACATTTACTTCCCCACAATTCTGTAAAATTACTTCTGTGTATAAATAGTTATATTAAATATTTAGCTGTGGAATCAATGTGGCACGTTTCACCTTATTTGGAACTCATCAGCATGATACATGTGCACCTGCAGTGAGAGTTGATTAACTAACTCGGAGTCAGAACTCATCATTTCAACCATCATGATGTTGATGACTAGTTCAAGGGGCCACAAATGAACAGCTTTATTTAGAATGGTCGGCTTAGTGGGATACTGCGAAGGTTCAGTCTATAATTAGAGAACAATATTGTGATTTCTATTTGCCTGTTGTATAACTTAGGGCTGTTAAAAAGGCATATCAATTGAATGCAAAAATATTATACATCACTGAATGTATATTTTTGTGTCTGTTCCTTTACAACAGGTATGAACATTTTCCTGGCATTCTTCCTTTTACTTTTACTGCTGGAGAATTCAATCCCATCGGCTTCTAGTTCATTTCCACTTATAGGTAAGTCTAGAATTGTGATTTTAAAACTTTGCATTCATTCATAAAACCAGATGTATGTAATTATTTCTACAGGTATTATTATTTGTTTATGTAAGTAACCATTTCTGTAAGGCATTCAGAACATTATTCACTAATGCATTTTTTTACGAATTTAATCCTGAACTAATTCTGTTTAGTAGTTTGAATTTATAATCTAACTTAAGAGGACCATCCCTTCCATTTAGTCACATTTTAAATACAATTCACAGTACTAACTATATTTGGACTAATATACTAGGTAAATAGTATCATTTATCGGTATGAGTCCTCGAATTATAGTCATGAGATGTAGGTCTCAAAGTAATCAACGAAATGGATTCTGACTACATGAATGACTGAAAGCTTAGTAGGTAACTTACTGACTTATTAAGTTAAATCACATAAAACACAAGCCAAACACGATAACTCCATTCAGCATTGTGTGGATCAACTACATGAGAAGACAAGGTTAATGCCATCAACAGAAGAAATTGCGTGAATTGAGATTAACACTACACTGGTCAAAGTGGATATCCCCTTCAACTCAGAATCCAGAAACATGAACTGGCTGTGAAAAGATACGATATGCATTCTTTCATATTGGTGCATGCAGACAATAATGGACACCAATTCGATTGGGAAAATGTAGAAATTGTAGACAGAGGAAACGCCAAAAATTCCAGCAAATTTCTAGAAGCCTGGTACTCAGATGAATCAGCGATTAACACGGACATTAGTATAGACTAAATTTACCAACTAATAAAAATAAATCACACAACGCGAAAGGTCAGATTCCATGTCAATAAAAATGATCAGTGTAAACTGACAACCAATCACGGCAGTTGCTGTCAAGCGATACAATTATATCATTCATGAAGAATTCAAACAAGTCCACCTCATACTAAAGTTTGGTCTGAAGATGTTGTCAAGAAGGACCACCGGACCCAACCGCCGGTGTGTGCATATTGATGAAGATTCACAAACTAGGACGAAAGAGCTGTTCAGTACCACGAGGTTCTCCAATGGTTGTCTATCCAATCTCAGCTCATGATGAAATCCTGTAACCAAATGAATCAAATCCCTACAAACCAATACTTGAATATCTGGCCCTATTCAGGTAGGTAGCGTTACGCTAGCTAGAAGTTAGAATTCATGGTCCATTGGATCGGGTCCCAATAGCTTAATGGTCTACGAGCTAGCCTTGTAACCAGAAGGTCCTTGGTTCGAATCCTGGCAGTGGGTGCGTAACGGTGAAGAGTCCCAGACTAGGATGAAACGGCTGTCCAGTGCTTCCAGGTTTTCCAATGGTTCTTTAACCGCTGTCACCTCATGATGAAATCCTGTAACCAAAGCTTATTTTGTTGAAATTGCTACATATATTAGAACAGAGACATTCACGACAATTTAATAGTAAACAAAATAGTCCTATACACAATTTATTATCTTTTTAATTATGTAATCAGCAATCATTCTTAACCTTGAATTGATTCCCTAAATTTCAGAATAACGAAGCGAATTTACGAAGTGAACGATTTAAAGTAAATGCATTTCATTTCTTGAATACTGGATGGTTTTACAGACCAACCAGGATTTACAACCAAGCCTAAACTAAATTATTCAGAGTAACATAGCGTCAAACAATTTACACTTTTGACACGTGACATCATTTAAAACCCTTGGCTTAAAGCAATAAGGAAAAAAACTATCTGATTTTTGTTAAAACACTGAAGACAAACATGCTACATTGAATGTTTCATATAAGCCTTATAGATTTCAGAGTATATTACATTGGCCTATATGTCATAATAAGATTGTACACTCTTATGCATCAATTGGCCTCAAGCACTTCACATTTCCCCATTTAATATATATATTATTGACAGGCTCATTTACAAACTGTAAGCCTAAAGCATCAGTTGTATGCTTATAGTATGAATTTCTGTTCTCTTCTCTTAGAGATAAATCATCGCTAAAAGAAAAATTTGTTTCCTTGTTACAAAAACTTATAAAGCATGAGAAATCATGATTACACATACATACTTATGCAAAAATATACAGTTACGCACCACACACACACACACTGAAATACACACATCCATCTCTCAGCCGCTTACATATTCTTAAGGCTAAAACAAATTCCCAAATCTCAGGGATTATTCAAAGTTGTATATTGTTATTATTATTATTATAGGAGTGTAGAAAATCTAATAATCTGATTTACTACTGATTTACTCCCTAGAATGAATTGAATCAGTGAACTGATGTTGATAGTGTGGGTAAGCGAAGAGAGAGAGAGAGCGCGAAGACACTAATGAAGAGTGTCCATATAAGTTAATATGCACATATAAATATGTGTATAAGTAAACACACTAACATAAGTCAATAACTACTGGGTAATCAGCATTAAGCTGATGATAAATTCCATTCATAGTAGTATTAGTAGTAGTAGTAGTAATAGTAATTTCTTTTTTAGATTAGAAATGAGGTCATTTGGAAGAAGAAAATACGCAAATCCGATTTATTTGCATATAGAAATATATCTGTGTATATCTGTACATAAATTATCCTTCATTTTATTCAGATGTCCTGTCTTCAATAAGCCGTGAAAAATAAGCATATCTTCTTTTTATTCGCCCTAAAAATTAGTTAAACGCGTAAATATATACGAACGAATAAGTTAACGACAAGAGAGTGAATTTATTTAACGAATGGCCTTTTTCTTAAATTTAACGAGGCAAAAAGTCTCTTGTTCTAATTTCAGAAGGAATTTTTCTTTCTACTTCAACAGTGAACTGTACTGTAATTAGCCTCAAGTGTGTTGACAGTTCTTGTTATAATAATAATATTATTTGTATGCTATCAAGAATTAACCATGACACTAAGAAATAAACTACATTGAAAATAGGCAAATAAAATTATTTGTAATACTTTAAACATTAAAGTAAGCCGTAATAGTTTATGTTCCTATTCCATTTTACTTTAGTTTCGTAACGGATTACCAGTAATATTTTGAAATGCAACAGTCACTGTATTTTTAGGCTTAGTCATGTTTTAAGTGAGTTAATTATACGCAAACAAATCAGTTATTCCTAGCCAGAAATCGGGTGATTTCAACGGATTCCGCTGTCTGAGTTAAGTGTTTCCGTGTACACCAGTAATCAGCTCAACCCCAAACTAGAGGAACGGATGTCCGGTGTGCTTAAATCACTTCGAACTGGCCAGCAAGTACTACTGGTTGATATCATTGGTATCCAACTACTCAAATCTGTCAGTTAGTAGTATATAGCTGGATGCATTTATGCTTGCTATTTTGATTACCATTCATGGTGTCAAGCAGATCATATATTGTGATCTGAATCATCTCGGTGAGATAATAACCTTGAACTCTGAAAATAGAGAGTTAATTTGCGGTTGGGGAATTTAACTTATTCGTATTACTGTTTCTATTACTCAGAGAATTATGTTATGTATGGGATTACAGGCCAATGTTGTATTTTCATATATGAACAACAGAATCTCTTTCGCTAAACTGCATTGCTTGATTAATCTCTTAGCGGAAAATGTTCCACGTAAAACTAATGCTGAATAATCATCTAAGGAAAAATGTTTTAAAGAGAGAAATCAGCCATCCTCTAATGTTATTCACTGTAGAACATGCATAGACTGCCTAATGTAGTCAGTGATTTAGATGGTGGTGATAATGAGTGTAAAACTTCTTAAGCATGAAGTGTAAGGAGGAAAGGTTAAGGGATTCAGCTGACTAACTGCGTGTGTTTTAAAGGCTTCCAGAGGTATAATCCCAGCATTATTTAACATTCTATCTTGATGAATCTTTCAGAATATCTTAAAAGTGTTACTTTGTGAAAGAATATAGAGAATGTACAGAGATTGTCAGTTGGTAATCGTGAACAGTTTCCTACTATGTTAGTGTGTCTTTCTGCAAATAACTCATTAATTTCCACAAATAGAGGTGTTCTTAGAACTATAGTGATTTTACTTTATTCATCTGCTACATATTTATTACTCCACATGTTCTATTCACTGCCGGGTAAAAGCAGAAGTATTATCCCTAATCCACTTTTTCAGCGACAACTGTACAAAGATATAATTATGCAGCCTCAGGTTAAAAACTAATTGAAAAAATAGCTTTTTTCACGTAAACAGCACATGAGAAACAAAATAAGCGTGTTTGCAGTAGAAACAGTTAGATTGCTCAAGTTATTTTATAATTGTAGGACACACTGGAAAAAAGAATGATGAACAAGTAACACTCAACCGTTATGAGTGTAACGGGAGATGAAAGAATATGTAATAAAGCTTTATTAAAAAAAACACATTTATACATTCAAAGCCATATTAAAGTTCGGCTAGGTCAGAGGAGAATAAATCATTCTGATTGGCCGGCAATTGGCCCAAGGTTAGGCAAGCTGTCCAATGAGGTTATTTCATGTCCACAAAGTGAACTAAATCAAAGCTTGAGAAATAGACAGTTCTATCTCTGCAGTCATTGACTTTAAGTGTTGATTTCAATTTTGCCCGCTTCCTATCAATCTGTATCACTCCACATGGGGATATTCAATAGTGTCATCACACTGATATCCTTTAAACAGATACAAGGATACAATATTAGGTCTGGGTACTTTGTATATGCAACTGAAAAAGTAGTCGAATATGAATATGGTATAGCTATGGGCTCACCACTAGGCCCTTTGCTTGCAGATTTATTCATGGCAAAACTCGAAAACACATGCCTGAAGAAAATGATCAATACCTTCGAAATCTATAAAAGATACGTCGACGACACCTTCATTATCGTCAACAACGAAGAAAATCTAGACGACATCTTAAAGTCGTTTAACAACTGCCACCCTGCAATTCAGTTCACGATGGAGAAAGAGTCCAACTCCACAATATCTTTTCTTGACGTCCAACTAACCAGAAGAGAACAGGATGGAACACTGAGAAGATCTATCCATAGAAAATCGACGTGGAACGGACAGCTTACTAACTTTCACAGTTGGGTACCACTATACACCAAACGAAACCTGATCCGTTCACTCAGCTACAGAGTTCGCAGAATCTGCACCCCGGACACCGTAGAAGATGAACTGGACAACCTCAAGAGAATCCTCGTCGAGAATTGCTATCCAAAAAGATTTATTGCAAAATCTATGAATCCTAGGCCAGAAAAGCCGCCCATACTCAGCGTCAAGAAAAAACTACTCTACATGAACCTCCAATTCAATGGAGATCTATCTGCGGAAACACTAAAAAATCGACTGTCGCGCTCACTTAATAATACCTTCTTCGCAGCTGAACTACGACTAACCTTCTCCACAAAACCTATGATTCATGTGAACGTGAAGGATAAGCTACCGCTGCTGGCCTCATCAATGTGCATTTATCAATTCACCTGCTCGTGTGGAGCCAGGTACCCCAGCGCTCGCTTTCCTAAAGTATCACCGAGCACTTACCAGCATGGTTTTATAAAGGAGAAAATCGATGCCCCCGCAGTTCCATCTTAGAACATCTGATAGAATCCAGACACCAAGCTACACCGCAAACAAACTTCAAAGTCGTCTACAGAGTAAGAGGTGGTCTCCCTAAAGGTGTACGAATCAGACTTCTTCAAACTGCAGAAGCAATGGCGATTCACTTGCTAAGTCCTGAACTCTGCATACAGAAGAAGTTCGTTCAATCGTTACACTTGCAATGGACGTAATCTATCTTATTAGCCGACATGTAAATTCTACCTAATCTTTTTTTTTCTGTCTCTTCATTAGTATTATTTTGTCTTCTCAATTGTAACATTTTACATTCTCAACTTTCTTGTTGTCTACCCCCACCCGATTCAATCTCTACACCCCACTACCACTGTTACTGACTTGAACAACGCTCAGTTTCTAGTCATTCATGTTACGTCATCCAACTTATTCACTCAATTTCACTTCTACTTAATCTCTACCTGTAATTACCTCTGTTGCTATCCTGACCTAAGCTGTAACATTTTAGCCAATTATATTACGTCATCTAGTTTTTTAACTCAGTCTTACTTTAGTTGCTGTCTGATTAACTTTGTCTCTATACTACATCATTCTTGTATTAACTAATCAATTATCTAAACTTGACAAACCTCATGTACACACACACACAAATATTTATATATAAATGCGATTGTACAGCTATGTGAATGAATTCGCCGAAAAGAGTCTCTTCGCTGAATGTCTTCTCTTTTTCGAATATGAATTTGTCATACCAGACAGTTATCTATCTGACAATCATGTTGTCACTATTTATACACATACATACAACGTAGTGAATCCTGAGTGAAGAGATTAGTAATAAGTGCTAAAACAATTACATGTATGCGTATTCAACTCCAATTTTTCCATATTGTAGGTCTTATTTTTTGCTAATATTTCTTTTATATTCATATTTAGGTAATTATTACTGCATAAATATGACCTTGGTTACACTCTCCACATTTCTGTGCCTTATTGTCGTCAATTTACATTTTCGTGGAGATCGAAGAACTGAAGTTCCATTCTGGCTAAGAAAAGTAAGTTTTTGTATTCAGTTGAATGTTATTGTAAAAACATATAATTACAATATTGGCGTTTCCGTTGTTTCTGTCTCTCTCATCATCATTGTCTAGCTCTCACACACATATATATTTAGATGTTAGAGGATCAGTAGGCACTGTCAATCAAAATGCAGACATTTTATTGAACAAAAGTATGTTTAAGTGGTTACTAGGTCTTCAACCAAAATAAAACCTATAAATATACTTCACAAGAATTCAAAACTCACCACACCGTGATGCTAGTATTCAGAAGTACACGACTGGAAATCTTTGCATACATGAAGACTGCTAATGCAAGACCGTTAAGAGACCGGAAAGCGGTCCTTAATGTGGTCGATAGTTTTTACCATACAATTCAATCGGATAATTCTGAATATACACCTAGTTTTCATCATATATATGTCAGCACGCGGGAATTCACCTCATCAAATAATAAACAAAATTTAAAACCGCTTACAGTATGCAATTAAACTGTCGAAATAAGTTAATCAGAGATCGGCTAAATTAAATCTTGGATTATGGTTAAATACCCGAAATACCTGTTACTGTATCTCTATAGCTGGTTTTAGGTAAACATTGCTAATAGCTTCTAAAAACCTGTAGACAAAAACTTATGACAAAGAGAGTCTCTGGTTATTGTGTCTCTTATATAAACATATATATATCACGATACTGACAGGCTCTTCATGAGCAAAACAAATAATCTGACAGTTCTCGGTGACACCGAGTGTCAAAAACAAAAATATCAAAGGATGTTTGTAGTTGAATTGTTATGAATATCAAACTAATAGATAGGGAATTAGCTTTCAGTTCAAAAATAACGTATATGTGGTTTCAAAAATAATTTTTCATGACTATTCAAGTTTCTGAATTATTTCAAGATTGTTCACAGATTGATGTCGGTTAGAGAACCGTTGAAAGCCAAGGAGTACTAGACAGCTGTTTTCTCCCAGTTTGTGACTCATCAGGAGTACACACTCGCTGGGTTTCGAACCGAGCACCTTCCGTTTACAAGTCAAGCTGGCAGACCATTCATCTCGAATGGCCTAGGAATTCAAATAATACCAATTCTTGAATTATTTTATATTGGAAGAGAATTTTTCTCTTCTGTTCAGTACTATAAATATACTTGTTTCAGTCAACAAACTCTACTTAGTGTATAAGAATTCCACATGATCGTCATCGACAAAAATAAGAATTTTCAGTTCTTCTAACTCTTTAGTAATTTTTTTATTTCCTTCAGGTTCCCCAGTGGAACATAGGGCTTCAAGCTAGTGGCTTGAAGTTTCTGTAGCAGTGCTTATTTTACAGGATGGGGTTGCTAGCCTCATGCCCAACCTTTTCTCTTCATCAGCGTTATTCCTGGCTTAGCGAGGTAAAGGAGTGCCAGGGATCGAACCCGGGACTATGTGAATGGTCGGCGAGGATCCTAATCACTATGCTAGAGTTTTAAATAATTACCACGTGTATTTTCTGTCTCTTCATTAGTATTATTTTGTCTTCTCAATTGTAACATTTTACATTCTCAACTTTCTTGTTCTCTACCCCCACCCGATTCAAGGAGTATAGTATAATCATTTTATTTGATGAATAACGTTTTTAATGTGATATGTGATTTCACAGATGTGAAAGTGGCACTTAGTCTTGCGCCTCACAATGTTTTATACATTCATCTATATATTCTAACCAGCTTCCAAGTATATAACGATTATCGTTTAACTTGAATACAGTACTTCGTTCCCACCAAATTAGTAGTAGTAGTAGCAGTTTTTATTTCAGAAAATAACGTTACATCCCTCAGTGTATTCACTTTAGTCAAGAATGGGCGTCTTCGTTTCCTGTGTGTGTGTGTTTGTGCGTGTGTTTTTATGACTTATGACAAGAAATTTAACTAAACCCAGTTTACTCAAAAAGAGAATCTACAGGGATTTCATTAGTGGTTGTAGAGATTACATATACCTTCAGATACATAAGTAATAATGGACAAGAAATTAAAAGAATGCTTTAATAATAATGAGAAGAAGTTTAGTTCTTTAAATAAATACAAAAGCAAAACCATTATCTTCAGGCAGTTAGCTTAATGTCGGTTATTCTAAAACTCTTGATGCTCTAATATTTTGACAAAACTCAGTTCAGAGAATATTCAAGGTGAATATTTTGAAGTGAATAATTGATCTTCACGCACTTGAGAACAAAGATGAGTTAGGCTAGAAGTGAAGGGAATTATATTGATTATATTGTTTTATTCCTAATTATGGTGGACTGAATTACGTTGAAGACTGTAGGGAGCAAAGAGACAGGAATACGTTGGACAAATAAGAAGACTGTAGAATATCTGGACCTCTCGAACGATTTATGTCCAGTGTCACACAAACTCGAAGAAATATTGACAAAAACCAATAAACTGGCTGAAGAAGCAGCAAAGACAGGACTTTAAGTGAACATAGAGAAGAAAGCGGTAATGAAGTTACCTAGTTATCAACAACAACAAGCACCAACCACTATTGATTGAAGAAACTTGAAAGAGGTCATGACTTTCACTTACCTTGGCAACATCGTTTCAACTACAGATGGAACACATCAGCATGTCAAAGGTGGGATTGGAAGAGCAAGACAGATCTTCATCACTCTGAAATCAGTGTGGAAATTTTCTACACTCGGCAATAAAGAGCGAAATTCGGGTTTTTAACATCAATGTTAAGTCACTCACTTCTTCTAGATGGGTCAGAAACTTGACGCATCCTTACGGAAGGCATTTCCAACAGACTACAGAATTTTTTTAACAACCACCTTCGCTGGCTCCATACTGAAGAGTAGATGGCTAGCCAGAGAGTATTAGCAACAGGACACTCTGAGAACTAACCAATCGACAATCTACTGATCAACAAATATTCTCAAGAAACTAGAGAATGGAAATGGATCTGACGCACGCCAAGACCGTTGAGTGACATCACCAGACCTGAACAGGAAACGATAAGTCTAGGTGTGGTGCATGAGTGACATGGAAGAGATAAGAGCCTATGGTCAATCGTGGAGCCGACTGAAGAGAACTTCAGTGAACGGGACAAAATGGAGATGTGGTGTTGAAGCCAAATGTTCCTCCTGGAATCCAAGGGAATAAGGATAATAACAATAATAGTTGCACACTGATAATATATGTCATTCTATAAATACCCTGTTCTTGATATAATCCCTCTTATTTTGTCTCACATGAATGAAACAACCTGATTATTGATTAAAGGGTACAAGTCATTCGATAGTTTTCATGAGTTAAAGAATATATGGGAACAAAAAGTAAACACTTGTAAATGTTCCAGCGTACATTAATAATTAATTAGAAGCTTCATGAGATAGTGTAACACTGTGAAAAACTGAAGACAGATTATCCCATAAAAAAGTGTTAAATAGCAACTGATCAATGCAAACGTCATATCAAAAAAGAAAAGTCTTTCTTCTCAGTAAACGACATTTAATTAGCTAGACTTCACTAGACTATACAATGTTATGTTAATAATAACAACTTTTTGAGAAGCTCCCGAACACGCATTTAATCCATTCGGTCACAAGGAAAGAAATAAACTGCAATAAAAGTAATCAGTTTTGTATGTTGTAAGCTAAATACACCTGAGATCAATAAGTTACTTATCATGGAGAAAATGTTTTACGCTACAGTTAACATCCCATATTAGATAAGTTTATTTTGAATATCACACAGTGATGCAGTATTAACAACTGAATGACAAGGTTTCGAGCTTAAATTATTGCTCATAATCATATCAATTTAGTCACAGGTTTTCACAATTTGTCTTGTATATTTCATACATATATTCCCCTAATGAATTTGAATAAAGCAAGAACAACAGAATAAAATGGTACCATCATTTATTTCGTTGGCTTCTTATCAGCTGCTTACAGCCTAAAGTCATTGTTAAGTATATCTAAAGAAACAATTTTAACATACTTGCACAGAGCTCATTTTTAAACAAAAATCAATCAATATATGCATACAGTAATAATATATATATAATATTAAACACTATTCCAAACATTAATGATCATACACAATGGAAAGTTTCGACATTGCGTAATCAGATAAATGAGAGGTGAAAATATCCAGTTACCAGGGCAGAAGAGACTGATAACTGTTTCTTTCTGAACTCATAAATCAGGCGATTGATGGAGATGGCTTCAGCAAACCTGAGGAGAATTGAACTCTTTTGCTTATTGATAATTTTGAACGATTTTGCGACGTCCACCTCATGACCCGTGTCAAGGAGATGCCTGGCGATGGCAATGTTTAAAGCATTTGTTCCCTTTAAACATAGGCTTTTTGGTACATGTTCATAAAAGCGTAGATATGCCCTTCTTTCTGTTCTTCCAATGTAACTGCTCCCACAGATACATGTAAATTTGTATATACAGTTGGAGTTAACATGAGAAGGATATCTATCGATTTTCGATTGCACCAAAGAGCAAGTTGTTCGATAGACGGGAACGAGCTTAACTGCAGGATAGGCTCTGTCTAGTGACCTCCTCAATCTTCTGTTGACAACTGCTGTAATATTTTCACCTTTATTATCAAGTTGAAAGTAGATTGGCTGTTTTCCCACTGTGATTTTTTGACATTTGAGACTTCAGATCTTCCGTACTTGTTAATAAACCTTTGAGGGTAACCGTTGCTTTTCAACATCTTTTCGAGAAACACAAGTTCTTCCTCTAATACCATATGATGACTGTGAGGTCAGTTACATAGATCAAACTGGTAGATCAGGATCAGTTAGATTAGTGGAACAGAGAAATTTAGCTAGATCTAAGTTCAGTAACCTAGAAAAAAGCTCAGCTATTGCATTGCATTCACTTGCGTGTAATCACAAAATTGAGTGAGAGTATTAAAAAGTAGTACAGTTGGGTGGAGAGAGTAGTAAATCACAGAAGCTTTGTTTATCGATTCAACACCACACACGTGCAATCAGAATGACGCAACTCAACAAACGACAAGTGAAGTTGGAGTGAGAGAAAGATAGAACATGTATATAAGACAAATTGTGAAACCATGTGACTAAATTGATATGATTATGAGCAATAATTTATGCTCGAAACCTTGTCATTCAATTGTTAATACTGCATCACTGTGTGATATTTAAAATAAACTTATCTAATATGGAATTACATTTGACTATAGTGCCCAAGTTCTACACTTACACTACAGTTAAAATGTAGTGTAAACCAGTTGCAACTGTAACTGGTCGTGGATAATTTTGCAAATCCCAGTAAAATACGGTTCTATAAAAAATAAAGGAAGCCTTTGTTGTCGTGGCCAAACCTCAAGTATTCTGTTCAGAACCCAAGAAACCGATCAAGGCATTCTTTGGCATAGCTAGCCAAACTCCCGTGACTCACTCACAGTTAAAACGTATATTCTAACAACATCAAAACACGATCAAAAGTGATAAAAACGGTGATACCATTCAATAAATAATAATTCATATCAAAAATACAAAATCACCTCAAAAGTACCATCCAACAGCTATACAGGCTGAAAGATTGTCAGCCACAAAATGCGCATTGAGAATCATTAAGAATAACGCAGAAGGAAATACATACGTTGAAGACAATCCAAAGGGAAGCAGTCAGTCCATACACTAACCTTTAATTCATCCAAAAGAAATCATAGTCATAAAATAACACATTATTATGAACACCATCACAGATCAGCAAACGAGAAGCATTAAAAATAGGCATCAACCAGTGACGAAGACAAATATTAAGGATTAAGACGAAAGAAGATATACGAATGTTTGAAATATGATCCACAGATCAGGGAAAAGGGTATTAATAATAAAGAAATTAGTTGAAATATTCAGCATTGTAAATAGATCTTTCAGGAGGGATTTTCAAGTCACTTATTCTGCTACACTTTCTTACTTATGTCAATCAATTAGCTTATTCGCTATAACAAGCAGTGTTCAAACTTGTTGCCGTAATCTGATCCATGAGAATGAAGAACAAAAGCAAATAAACAAATAACTTAACATGAAACAATTTGGTTAAACAATGAAACATACATTGAATTCTAACAAGTCAATCAACTGTTAAATGAGTCATATTAAATTATCTTTTCCTTCCTTCTCTTTATTCCATGCTATCATCATCATCATCATCACAGTCATGTGTATTGAATTGATGTTTATATTTATCCATTCATCTGTTAATTCATTCGTACACATTCATCACATTCAATCATCTAATTGTTCAATTATATTTTTGTTTTTATTCTCTCTCTGTACACACAAAACAAGCGAAAACTTTTAAATATAAATATATACACATATAAACGTTCGAGTAAATTGCTTTTCATTAGTGATTAAATCAATAGGAAAGAAATGAAGTGGTAGTAAATAGAGAAAAATACATTGAGGTAAACAGTTTTTAGCGGTTTCAGTTAGTTAGTTAGTTGTTATTATTATTGTTTCCTTTAATTCCTAGAGGAACATAGGGCTTCAGCCACGCGTCTCCATTGCGTTCGGTTCTCTGCTAGAGTCTTCACCTGGCTCCAAGTCTGCCCACACGTTTTCATCTCCTCTTCACATGACCTCCTCCAAGTCACCCTTGCACTGACGACCAACTCGCCGCTTCCCTTTCGGGTTCCACTCGAGCAATGGCTTGTCTAGTGATGTCACTTGATGGTTTCCTCAGAGTATGGCCAATCCATCTCCATTTCTTCCTGTTTATTTGTTTCACAATCGGTTCCTGGTTGGTTCGCTCCCAGAGATCTCTGTTGCTGATCTTTTCTGGCCAGCCATCTGATCTTGAGTATTGAGCGAAGACAACTGTTAATGAAGGTCTGTAGTTTGTTTGAGATGCTCTTTATGACGCGCCAAGTCTCTGATCCATGTATAGTAGCACCACTGACTTCACATTGGAGTTGAAAATCCGGATCTTATCTTCGTTTTGATGCTGAGTGCTGTTGACCTCCACACAGACTTGAGAGTAGTGAAAGCTTGTCTTGCTTTTCCGATTCTTGCTTTGATATCCTCGTCAGTCGTCCGCCTGTAGTTGAAACGATGCTTCCCAGGTAGGTAGGTAAAAGAGGTTGTTTCTTTTAGGTTCCTCCCATTTATGCTGATTGTTGTCTGTTGTTGTTGTTGCTGTTGGTGGTGTTGGCCAGGAATCTTCATCACCTCTGTTTTCTCTATGTTCACCTGAAGTCCTATCTTTGATGCTTCTTCTGCCAACTTGTTAGTTAGTTAGTTAGTTAGTTAGTTAGTTAGTTAGTTAGTTAGTTAGTTAGTTAGTTAGTTAGTTAGTTAGTTAGTTAGTTAGTTAGTTAGTTAGTTAGTTAGTTAGTTAGTTAGTTAGTTAGTTAGTTAGGTAGTTAGTTAGTTAGTTAGTTAGGACATCAATAACTTCACGAACCAACATCACTGAAAATCAGGAAGCACTGGCTAACTGTTTCGTCCCATTCTTGAAACGCTTCATCAGTTTGCACCCACGACCCCGTCAAGGGGAAAACCGCAGACCTACAGGTTATGAGGCCAGGCTCGCTGGCAGTTCAGTTGCGTGTGCTGCGTTGAATCATTGGTATTGTCATGGATGTACACTGCTTATCAGTCCTCAACTAGGATGAAATAGCTGTCCAGTGCTTCCTGGTTTTCAACGGTCACTCTAACTGGTGTTGGTTTGTGACGAAATCTGCATTAAAAAATTAATCCAAATCCCTACAAAAAGACCAACATCTAAACTTCAAGAACTGTTGCATTACTAATCTTTATTCAACATAAACTTCTTTAAATCATCCAAAATCTTTAATGTACATTGCTTAGTGATGTGTTTCTCTTAAACTGTAGTAAATGTGCTCACATCTAATATTTTAAAAAAAACTTTATGTGATCACTGTTTTCCAGAACACTGTACATAATAATCAAGGTACTGATGTCCCTATAAAGTGAAAACCTGAATACTTGATGTGATGAAACAATTTACTTTATTTTTTTTAGAAAAATGTGAAATTCTCGATAAAATCTCGGTGTAACACTTCTTACGTCAAATCTTACCCTGCATTACCACTAATGTTTTTTGTTCTCTCAAAGCCTTTAAAAGTGGTCTATTTTTAGCGAGTGAAATTTCACAGAGAGAAAAGAGCTTCTTCTTTGAAATTAAGCAGACTGAAGAAAATGGGAGGAGACTGACGAGATTTAAATTCTGACTTTAACCGTTTGAAGTGATTTTATGCACGAATAAAGCTTGAAGTCTGCTATACTTCAATCAGTCACTAAGGTGAATAACTTTTCACTACAATTTTAATCCAACTCCAATTTATCTACTCTATAGACATGGAATTCCCGTAAACTTTTAATACTTTTGGTCGTTTACACATTAGTTATTAATAACTAAAAAGCATCTATTTTATTCTTATATTGTAAGTGGTTTTTGCGTGTCGTTTATTTTGCCTAAAACAGATCAACTTTGGTTGCATAGCCTATAGACATACATATTAGTGTCTGTAGATATTACTATTTATAGAGGGTTTAACACAACACCTGCATTTTGTCCTGTTTTCTAAAGCTCTCTTCAGCTGGCCCCATGATAGCCTATAGGGTGTCATCTCCTCCTCACATGATCTCCTCATGCCACAGTCGGGCCAACGCCCAACTAGTAGTTTCCCATTCAGATTCCACTGGAGCGATAGCCTCACGCACTATGTCATTCGACGATCTCCTCAGCGTGTGTCCAACCCACCTCTACTTTCTTTGGCGTATTTTCGGAGCAATTAGTTGTCAGCAGATAAATAATATACCGCGTGCCTAGCAAATTACCAAAATCGTCGAAGCACCGCATGCTCCAAACAGCAGAGGCTATTGCGATTCGCCTCAAACAACCAGTGCTCTGCCCTGGCCCTCAGTAGAAACTATAAACTCATGAATTTGTACTATTATCTTTATAATTCTTCTGACATTCAGCTTATTTTATGTTGATGCTGTTCAGCTGTTACACTAATTCATTCATTATAATGTATATATAATTGTAGAACTCGATGATGAATTCATCGAAAAGAGTACTCTTTGTTCCGTGTCCATTCTTTTGAAGATATAAAAATACTTAAAAATACTAAACTACTGACATGGATGTTGCCAGGTTGCTAACTGGAACAACAAAAAGCCACTTAACATTAACCTCCAAAAGTCACACAACCTTAGGATTACTTGAATCCTAATCAGGACACGTGGTAAGGCGTATTGGATAACATCAGATTTATTAATGTCTAACCCTACATTTGCCAGTTATCACTTTTTTAATTTTTAAGCGTGACAGTTTGAAGGCATAAATCGCTACTCACAATTCACCTGATCACTTCATAACTTCACTTATTAATTATTTTTCTCTAACAAAGGATTTTTATGTCTCTATTTATTATTTCAGTTGGCCCTACATCATGGAGCTCGTATTTTATTTGTTAATGTTGGTCCACCAGGTGGCCCGCCTCCGGCTACAGAAACATCTAATAAGATGCCTGATAAATCAAACATGAACTGTAGACATGGTTGTGGAATACCAAATGATAGCTTACTCCATGGAAACTCATTTAATCCTAAATTATTTTCACTAATGAGGAATGAATTCAATGAACAGTTTATGGGTAAGGTTTCTATTGTAGATCAAGTTTAACATATTTTGTGTTTATTATTAAGCTATAAGTTGCTTACCATGTAAATCAATCTTTCGATGCAACTACATAAATCCAGGTTTCATAATCTGAATGAAGGCTACTTACCACAGGTACTCGAATACACTGTCATTTACGCACGAAATTTTCAATCATACATACAGCTGAACTGCATCATTCAGTTATTCGTTTGACTCCTACAGAAACAGCATGCAGTTTTCTCTACATAGGTCAGTACACTCCCATTCTTTCCAAAAGTGATGAGTTCACCAAATGTGTAGAAAATTAAAATACAATGAAACGGATCATGAAAGGTTCAGTCTGACTGATAGAACTCAGTCTGTACCAGAAAAGGGCTAAACGCAAAACACTAGTTACAAACTAGTGGCCAATCACAGTCTCCAGTGTACAGTCCTAAGGAGGTCGGTCGCGAGAACAAAAAGCTCAGTTGTAACGTCTCCGACTATGGCACTGTCTGAGCAAGGTTTGAATATCAGAAAGACATAAGTTCCTTCAAAACTGTAAGTACGCCTTGTTAAATAGTGAAAACAACATGAAACCTATGTTAGGCAAGGCGTCCTGCAGATTCCCTCCAACCATCTATTAACAAAAATTCACAGTACATCGTGATGGCAAGCCACCGAACATTGTGGCCACATTGTAAACTTCACTGATAGAATTTAGTCTGCATTAGACAAAGGACTCAACGCATGACACTAGCTTCTACCTAGTTTGCTACTCTAGCGTTTTATGCACTACATCAGCTCTGAGTGTGTGTCTGACACCGGACTGCTATATAAACCACCAAGACAAATAATTACATTTAATGCATTCACAGTTGAGGCCCTTCCGATGCATTACTAAAAACAAACAGAACAAAAATAATCACAACAAAATCATTTATGCAACATCTGAGTTTGTGCTGAGTTGTGTCGTAATGGCAACACTATATCTGTGTAGTTATTATAATGTAATGAAGAAAAAGAAACTGGTGAAAAGCACAGATGTAACGAAGATAGAAAATATTCTCTGAAAATTTGATTTTCAATTTGAAGTTAAAATGTTTCAACAACAGTGGGCCTAAATCCCATGAAAAAACACTTCTTCTTTCTCGGCTGCCTTGATATTCTTGTTTTGGCAAACATGAACAACACCCTATGACTCAGATCCCGTGTTCAAAGCTGCTAGGAACAAATAAATGCATCAGTTGATAAGTTTATAACAGAGACTCATGATAATTGAGAAGTTATTCAAAATACATCAAATAATAAGCATGCTGGTTATAGTATCAAATACACTGGAAGCTTTAAAAACGTTTGAGGATGCAGTACCAATGCCCATCATTATGAGAAGAAAATATCTGAATTTAGTGTAAAGGAAAATGTACTCAGTTGAGTTCTGGAACACTACAAGTGGTATAACAGAGAAGATTTGTAGCTCAGGTGGATGATTTGCAATTAATAGTGTTCTCTGAGCTGGTTGGTTTAGTTGCGGAGCTTTTGTCGTCCTTCTGGACAAAATGATTTCACTTTATGCTAAATGTTGCGCTGAAGATGTCGTCCAGAAAGACGACGAAAGCTCCGCAACTAAACCAACCGGCTCAGAGAACACTATTAATTACAAGTGGTATAAGTATTGAATTCTTACTTTTAAAATCCTTATTTTTTCTCTAATTCCATAAAAATTAAACAAAACTAGAAATGAAAGATCTAACATCTGTAAAATACAAATTAAATATTGACAAATGACTATAACTGAACAAACACGGCTGATATAATTAGACATCGCCGGAATAATCAACTTGTCAGAAAAATCCAAGTGTTCGTTTGATGAGATTCGACTGGTGACAGGATTTCATGATGAGTTGACATTGGTTACAGAACCACTGAAAAACCTGAAAGTTCTGAATAACTGTATCACCCTAATTTGGGACTCTCCATCAGTACGCACCAACCACCAAAGTTCAAACCCAGGACCTTCTTGTTACAAAGCGATCCCGTAGACCATTCAGCAGGTGGGATCCGATATAATGTCTCAGGTATCCCAAATTCTGCCAATTCACGACATAGTGCAAACACTAGCGAATGTCTTCGGCGAGTATTTGTCCTCACACCAGCCTGGCTGTACCCCACTGGTCATGACTTCCAGCTCAAGCCTAGGTAACCGCCTACCTGAAAAGTGCCAGTCACTAGTGAGCGTCAGATTGCTATTCACTTGTTGGTTTGCAGGGATTTGACTGGTTACGCGATTTCATCATGAGGTAGCATCGGATAGAGAACTACTGGAAAACCTGGGGGAAGTAGGCAGCTGTTTCTTCCTAGTTTGGGACTCTTCATCAGTATACCAAGCAAAACAAAAAAGTAAAAAGGCTTAGAAATATTCTACAAAATTCTCAAAGTATCCAGAAGGTATCTAATCATTTAGACTGGAAGTGGAAAAACAAATTATCACTTGTACGATGAAATCAACATAACTTATTCCAAGAGTTACTTTGTAGGAATTTGACTGGTTTAAATGTAGATCACAGATTGATATCAGTTAGCGAACCTTTGGAAAACAGGGGACTACTGGACTGTTGTTTCGTCCTAGTTTCGGACTCCTCACAAGGGTGTAAACCCAGGACTTTGCGTTTACAAGGCAAATACTAGGCGATAACACTGGATGGTGGTCCCACTGAAATCATGAACTGGTAGAAGTAGAAATTCATGGGATTTTGGAATGGGTCACAGTGGCCGAATGGTTCGAACTGTCTTTGGTGCGTACTTATGAAGAGTTTCAAACTAGGATGAAACGGCTGTTCATTACCTCTTGGTTTTCCAATGGTTCTCTAAATGATATTTTATTCCATATGTATTTTCAGTAATTGTTAGTTGGTAATAATGCCAAAATGTCGGTAAACTATTTATTAAAAAAGTGTGTTGGAAAACAAATCGGCAAGAGAAGAAAGTATCCTCGAGTGAAAAATGATGATTAGTCGTGTAAATTGTTAGTTAAGTAAATTGGTGAGAACTTATGTAAGGCAATATGGAACATAGGGTCTCAGTCTTCAGCTCTGAGGTTTCAGTAGCAGAAGTGTCACGTTTATGGGGTTGGATTGCTAGCCTCGCGCCCAACCTTCCCACTTTACCAGGCTTACTACAGACATAGAGACGTTAGGGGGGTGAGTCGGTTGGGATTTGAACCCTGGACCATGCATTTGGTTGACGAGAATCCTACTGCTGAACTGCTGACGCACCAAACCAGCAAGAAGTACTGAACAGCTGTTTCGTCCACGTTCCGCAGTACACACCCATGATTCCATCGGAGGGATAGAACCCAGGACCTTCAGGTTACGCGGTGACTTCGTTGGTCACTCAGCCGCTGAGATAAGGCAATATGACTAGTAGGTAAAATGAACAACCACGGTAATACGAAATACTTAATAAAATCGAATGAAAATTATTCATGAAATACCGATTTAGTAAAGGCAAATGGTTTTCTTATGCAATGATGCATACAGTGTAAAAGTGAGCTTTAAAACACATTTCAACCTCTAGTGTTATTTTCCCACGAAGCATAAGTATACTTTTAAAACTGTAGAAGATAAAATTTTGTTTCATTGTTTTCTTGTATCAAGTGTTTTCTTTTTTGGTATTCTGGTGTTATTTTGCATTTAACATTTCCAGATCATGTCAAATTCAATCGATGTGGAAAGCCATACAATAACAAATTCTGTTCACCCGAATGCTATGACAGTAATATTCGTCAAATGCATATGAGATCACAGTTTACATCAGGATCCCCAAATCACAAAGTTCCTAGTTGTTTTTATCCTGATAATGAGACTCAGATGAAACACTATTCTCAGTACGGCAGGAGACCAACACAAGAGGATGAGCAGGCTACACCTTGTTCATTTTGTCCAGCTTGTGCTGGTCTTGCAGCTGTAGCTGCCGCTGCATCCAACCGTGGATTAAGTGATGCTGATGCAGCATATCACGGTGGACAACAGTATTCTATGCAGACAACTCCAAAGAATCATTTTCAACAGGATCCAACAGATGAATTAGCAGCTGTTTGGGAGGCTGCAATAAATGAATCGAATACGTATAACAAACGTATGTCATCTCGTGGTCTTGACGAAATTAACAAATCAAGTGAAGATGAAGAAGAAGTGACAGATGATGAAGATGATGAGCCATACTCAACACGGAATAAGAATATCGGACCTGATCTAGAGCATTTCCTTCTCCAGTGTATTAAACCTGGAGCTTCTGAAAAGGCTGTATCAGCAGCTAACACAAAATGGAATAGTTCCTTACACAGTACTCAACCAATATCTCCGTTTTATCCATTCACTTCACCAATATGTCAAGATGATTCAGAAGATGAAAGAACAAATATGAATCTACCAAGATGGAGTTCAGCAGGACACAGTGTCGGTGGTCGTGGTAATCGAGGATCAAATCATCATTCAGATAAAGAAATTAATCCTAATGCAGAGAATACCAATTTATGGAGAGCTAATTCAAGCAGTTTTATTAATCCTAAATATAAAAAATCAAACAATGACATTGATCATCGTCTATTGAAACGTGTAAATATGGTTACACGTGATGTTTCAGAGATTGTAAAAGGTATACGTTATATGCAAAAACAGAATTGTAAGAAAGAAAAGAATAATAAAATTATTGCTGAATGGAGAGCAGTTGGTATGGTGCTGGATCGACTATTTTTTGTTATCTACCTCTGTGCACTCGGGATATCTATAATATTCTTCTTCCCAAGATCAGGAGATGACACGGATAATCCACAAGAGAAATACTAATTTCCATTTCCTAAAAATACTTCCCTTTCTCCTTGTATTATACTGCAAGTACTACTGATAAACTCGTTAAATGAAAGAGAATTTCGACTGTATGTAAACAAACAGATGTTTGTTTGAAAAAGCAAAAATGAGTACAATGATCAATGGTTTTTAGTTGATATTTACTAATACTTACATATATCTAACACATTTTACGTATAGTAAACGTTTTATTATTAAATATTATTGTTACTCGTCAGTGTATAACATTTCTGTGCATTTAATATTCTTGACTGTTACCAATAGTGTACAATATAAATTGTTTAAACTGTTAACAAATAGATAAACGATATATACATTTGCAAATTTAAAATAACCTCTAAACTAATGTTGTTCAATTGTTCAATTTTTCTTATTGTAATATTATTGAGGTTTTGTTAAAATACTTTCACTGAACAGAGTTGTTAGGGCATGAAACCCTCAGGCAATTAGTGCATATAACAGTATATAGATATGCATACATATTCAGATGTTATATATTAATAACTTCTTTGTACTGTACATGTTGTTATATGGATGAATTCATTCAATGTTTTCAGTATTCTTTTTTTTGTTACAAGGCTGAATATCTACCTGTAATTTGTAATGTGTAATAGTTAAAGAGAAATGACTTTTTGTTTTAATAGAAGAGTTGACGTGAATATAGATAACTACCATAGACTACCATAGACGATTCATCCGCTGATAATCAATAATTTAAATATTTCTGAGAAATGTTTTAAATGCTTTAAATAAGTATTAAAACAAATTTACTTAAATGTTAGTTAATAATACTTTAATTGTACAATAATTATTGACCATTGTTCTGCATAGATATATGTATTAATCTAAAGTTTAATTAATCTGTTCGAATACTTTAATTTCCCTTTCTTTTAATGAATCAAATTTCAAAATAACAGAAGTATTCATCTTTATTCAGTATTTTAAATGGATTAACTTCATTTTCTAATGAATATTGAACTCCTCCTCGTTGTATTTCAATTAAAGTTGCTCACTACTAACTACTATTACTAAAGTCAAAATCAGAATTACACTGCTATAATGAATGCTATAATTCTTTGTAATTTTTAAATCTAATTTTTATCATTTCTCTTTTCTGATAATTGACTTCCTGATGACATCATTATGCTATTAACTCAAAGTATAGAATGCAGGAAATTTGAAGTTTTGGTGAAGAGTTTACAACAATTTGGGATTGTTGTTGTTCGCGTCCTCCTCCTTCTCCTCCTCGACCACCCCCACCACCACCTCGCAATCCCTTTTAGCATAAGATCTTAATAAAGAAAACAGAAGTATATTATTGTGTATATATACAAATGTAATAATAATCTCATTAATTTCGTGTTTTACAGTCTTCTGTAACTAATTATTGATCAGTTTTAATAGGAAATCCTAGGGAATATGACCTCGTTTGTTGAAAGAACCGAATTTCTTAGATAAGGACTTCACTAGAAATAATTAGTTGGGATATCCTTAAATGCAAGGATAAACATCAATATTCTCTTCCTGAAGTTAATTGAAGTTGCTGTATTTTAGTCACGAATTAACATTAGTTAGAGAGATTACTGAAAATTAGAAGGACTACTGGACAATGGTTTCTTCCTAATTTTGGGACTCTTAATCAGTTCGTACCCGTGACCCATCAAGGGATTGAAATCAAGCTTGGTGAAGGCAGCACTATATCCCGAGTTGACAAATTAAGAATTCAGGGATTATTGGATTCCAGTCCAAGTGGCTGAATGGTCAACAAACTTGGTCTTGTAACTTGAAGATTCTGCATTCAATCTCTGGTGGGGTCGTGGGTGCGCACTGCTAAAGAGTTCCAGAATAGGACGTAACGGTTGTCCAGTGCTCCCCTTGGTTTTCACTGATCTTTCTGGCCTATATTGGTTCGTTGAAATCAGTCCGAAATCCCAGCAAATCTTATAATCTGAAGTTGATTTGCTCACTTTTCTCACAACCCAGCTTGATTTTAAACATAAACTGATGGAATGTCTAATCATCAGCAAAGTGTATTAGGCAATTTATTTCCTCAATCCCTTAGCCTTCATAGCTGCAATGAACTCTTTTAGTCTATTTAAAATATTCTTCGTCCTGTTTTAAGTTTTAAAAGCAATCTTCTCCATGGAAATGAAGAACAACTTGGTGTGCATGCGTACAAGAATCTTAGAGCACAGTTTCGCATTTAGTGTATAATTTTAACTGAAAGAGTTTTGTAATACCAGTGAATCGGCGGATTGTAAAGCCATAGATTATGCTTTTCATGTTTTGTATTCAAAGCATAAATACTCGCTTCATCACAATGCATAAAGATAGTAAATACCTGCAACAGTATACTGTTTAAGAACACCTGGATACTGATTTGGTGGCAGAGGGCTGGATTAATGTAACGATCAAAACCGACTCGGTTTGGTTTGAAGGCATCCTACGTCCTACTGCAGAGCTGTCCGAAACATTTTTGAGATGCTCTCAGTCACAAGACTCTTCATAAAAATGGCGAAAAGACGGTTATTTATCATAAGATATATAGTTCTATTCAACAGAAATAGCATTAATAATAGAGAAGAAAATTCATCCTACCATATATAAAAAATATCTCTGAAATAACAGCTAGAATACTGAAACCGTTTGAAATAGACATAGCACACAAGCCAGTCAAATCACTTAATTCGATATTGTGCAAACCGAAAGATCCAACAGAAAAAGGAGATAAAATTAATACCATTTACAAAATAAATTGCATGAACTGTAACAGATATTACATCGGTTGAAGTGGGTGTCCCCTTCGAATCAGAATCCAGGAACACAAATCAGCTGTGAAAAGACACTATATGTATTCTTTCATATCAATGCATGTAGATAATTATGGACATGAGTTTGATTGGGATAATGTCAAAATCTTAGACAGAGGAAACACCAAAAGTGCCAGGGAATTCCCAGAAGCCTGGTACTCAAACGAACATGCGATTAACAAACATATTAATATAGACCAAATCTTCCAACTAATAAAAAATTAATCATGTGACGAGAAAGTTTAAAATCCGAGTCAATAAAAAACTATTAATACATATGCAAAGATGGTTACCGGCAGACGGAATTCTACCACTTATGGAAAATTTAAATCAGTTCACTTTATGCTGAAAATTGCGCTGTAGATGTTGTCCAGAAAGACGATGAAAGCTCCGCAGTTAAACCAACCAGCCTAGAGAACACTACTGATTGCAAAGAAATAGCATCAAATCACTCAAAATGACCTCAGCTATGCCGTTAGGCACCTGTAGAGGCTAGATAATTTTTTAGGTCAAATGAAATTACTTAGCTGAAATTCAAGTGTAAGAAGTACCTTAGAATCAAATAGAATATTTCCAACAATCGTGGAATGAAAACTCTGTCAGGAAGATTCACACACCGATGCTTCCAGTAAACAGTCCAAGGTCAGAATGACGTTGACTCACTCAAACAAAATTGTAGTCGTACAACTGCACATTATCAACATCATCACACAACCACAAATAGGAAGAAAGGCAAATAACGAGGATTAAGTCAACAGATGATATGTAAACGTTGGAATAAAGTTGTACAGTCTATGGAGAAGAAGAGAGGATAACAATTACAAAGTTACAGGATTTTCATCATGAGCTGAAATTAGTTAGAGAACCACTGGAAAACCTGGGAGTACTGGAAAGCTGTTTCGTCCTAGTTTGGGACTCTTCACAGTACTCACACACCTGGGTTCGAAAATTGGTTAACCAATGTCAGCTCAAGATGAAATCCTGTAACCAGTCAACCAAATCCCTACAAACCAATACTTGAATATCAATGAGATGCTCACTAGCGACTTGCCCTATTCAGGTAGGTAGTTACCTAGGGTTCTAGTGAGAAATCGTGACCAGTAGGTTGCAGCAGGTTGGGTGTGAGGACAAATACTCGTCGAAGACATTGGCTAGCGGTTGCGCTATGTCGTGAATTGGCAGAAGTTAGAATTCATGGGCCATTGGATCGGGTCCCAGTGGCTTAACGGTATACGAGCCCGCCTTGTAACCAGAAGGTCCTGGGTTCGAATCCCGATGGGTGCGCACTGATGAAGAGTCCCAAACTAGGACGAAACAGCTGTTCAGTACTCCCAGGTTTTCCAATGGTTCTCTAACTAATGTCAGCTCATGATGAAAATCCTGTAACCAATCAAATCCCTACAAACCAAAACTTGAATTACAAAGTTAGTTGAAACATCCATATAAGTCTCAACACGGCAAATAGATCTTTTAGGAGGGATTATTCTATCACAATTACTAGTTCGAAAGTCTCTAATTCGACTCCTGCTGTAATGGAGTGTTTTGTTTCCCATTAAAGTCATCAGCCATTACACCAGTAACAGTTTAGCCGCTGCAAGCTGTTACAAATAGTCTCACCAACTGTATGTGTATTATTTTTTAGCCCACCTACATACCTCATCCACAAAAGACTTTAAAGAAAACCTTTTAAATGATTCACCAAAGCGCAACAATGATAAGTTTTTTTACAGTTTCTTCAGCTCTTTTCAAATTCGAACAGCAGGTTATGTATGACATGCAAACTTATTTATTCAGCTATTCCGTTAAAAGAAGAAGAAAAAACAGTAGTTCCTTTGAATTTATAAATTCACACAAAAATAAAAAGAGGCGAAAGAAAAATCCTTATGCATAAATTTGTAAAAAAAAAAAACTAGTATTATTACCTAATATTATTTTATTTATTGCCTAGATATGCTAATCAATGCCCTTTCGTCATCCATAAATGAACAATATTCATAATGACAAATTAATGCATAGAGGAAGTAAAAAAGTTTTTATAATACGGAAAAATATTCAATATATTCAAGCGTATCAGTATGACAGAAAATGGCATATTGAAAAACAACGAAATCAGACAAGGCGACTGTTAGTAATTTATATTTGACTATATTATTTACTTTTGCCCTAGAATAATTTAAAAATAACTTGACTTAGAATTACGCATACTATTTATTTGCTTACAACTATTATCTATCGCTTTTTAAATCAGTCGGGAAATCTTCTGTTTTCTTTTATTCCTTTAAGTTCCCAGTGGAACATGGGGCTTCAAGCTAGAGGTTTGAAGTTTCAGTAGCACTGGTGTTTATTTTTGCGGAATTGGGTTGCTAGCCTCATGCCCAACATTCCCTCTTTACCAGTCTAAAGACTGACTTATCGAGGTAAAGGAGTGCGTCAGCCGGGGTTCGAACGCTGGACCACATGCGTGATTGGCGTGTAGTTTACCGCTATGCCACCGACGCACCGCTGTACTCAGCAAAAAGAACACAATTCTGATTTGTAACACTAATACCAATTCAGTCAGCGCTTCTCTCTGGTTCAGAGAATTGACTCGCATGTCATCAAAAGCATTTCTAACAGACTTCTGAGGACTTTTACCAACAGCTGACTCCTTCATTTCACACTAAAGATCAGATGGCTAGCCAGAAGGGATTAACAACAAGAAACTCTGGAAACGAACCAATCAAGAACCTGTTGTTCAACAAATATCCCTAAGAAAGTGGAAATAGGTCAGACACACATTGAGAGTATAGTTGGAGGACATCAGGTGCCAGACTATAGCTCAAGTGGAACCCGAAAAAGAGACGATAAGTTGAGTGTCAGTTCGAGAGTGACGTGGATGAGATCATGTGACGAGGGAATGAAAGCTCATGGAAAATAGTGGAGCCAGGTGAATAGAATTGGAGATGTTCTGTTGAAGCCGTATGTTCCACTCGCAACCCAAGAGGATATCACTATTAAAGCGTAAATTGTCCACTACCACAGGAATAAATTTCATTTAAGAAGTATTTCTGGTGAACTGTGGAGTATCCTTCAACACTATGAACATGAGTCCTTGGGTAGCATTCATGACACCTTAATTCATCAGCTGGTTACATTTTTTTACCTTATTCGCGGCCTGTTTATATCGCTAGGCTGTCTACCACATCATTAAGTGTTTTAGGATCATTCTGTACGTACGTGCACCTTTCATTGAAAGTAGGCAATTTCGTTTTCTCTAGCAGTATAATCCCATTTATACACAGTTTTTTCTTGTGAAAGTGGATAGGAAGAAAGCGATGAATCATCATAAGAGTAGCTGCTAGCACTAATCAATACATATGAGAGGTTGAATAAGGCTGGTAGAATTACATAATGAGATAAATAATTTAGTAAGTGAGCTGTAAGCAAGGTGCACAACGAAACAAAGGAAATTGTATGTTACCTAAGAGTTCGGGAGGTTAGATGAGTCAGAAAGGGTCAAACAAATAAAATAAGTAAAATAAGTATCAGTTAGTCGTAAACAGAACCTAATTATATCTCTTGCTACCCGTGTTCTGGAAGAAGAATTAGACTTTTAGAAAGAAATCTCCATATTAAATTGGTATCCTCCAAGATTTATTGGCAAGAACATCAAGTCCAAAGTCGAAAGACAATAGACGTCATCCGTGACAAAAAAACTTTACATGAACCTTGACTTGAAAGATGACCAACACAGTGATGTCCCTTAGAGGAGAATCTCAGCTTCGTTAAGAAGAAATTTCTTCGTAACGACTCTAACAGTAGTGTTCTCCAGTTGTCTACTGGTCTGCAGAAGCCAAAAGGACAAGATCTCCCATTTGACCACTCCTATGTGTATAGATCAGTTCACCAGTTCTCGTGAAACCTGGTATGTTAGTCATTCGAAGCGTATTCTCTCTAAAAGGGTTTACGGAAAGTATCCTGCATGGCTGCAGAAAGATAGCAGCGACTCTGTAAGAAATGCAATAACTGAACACTTTCTAGACACTGGCCACTTTGCCTCAACAAACTCCTTCTTCAGGATGGTCTACTAAGTACAATGTAACTGGCCTTAGACGATCCCCTTTCACCCCCTCGCGCTGTTCTTATTCATTTATTTATTTTATTCCTTAACGTTCCCAGTGGAACATAGGGCTTCAAGCTAGAGGCTTGAAGTTTCAGTAGCAGTGGTGTTTATTTTTGCGGGATGGGGTTGCTAGCTTCATGCCCAGCCTTCCCCCTGAAACAATCTTATTACTGGCTCAGCGAGGTAAGGGACTACGTCAGTCAGGGTTTGAAAGCTGAACCGCCTGCGTGATTGGCAAACATTCTACCGCTGTGCCAACGATGCAAGGCTGTTAAATTTCTGGCTATCCATATGGAGAAACCGGAGCTGTGCATACAAAAGGGAATCCTTCATCCACTTTTATTATTATGATAAAGACTCTATTACTTTCAACCTAACCGCTTTACTTATTTTATTTGTTTGACCCTTTCTGACTCATCTAACCTCCCGAACTCTTAGGTAACATACAATTTCCTTTGTTTCGTTGTGCACCTTGCTTACAGCTCACTTACTAAATTATTTATCTCATTATGTAATTCTACCGGCCTTATTCAACCTCTCATATGTATTGATTAGTGCTAGCAGCTACTCTGATGATGATTCATCGCTTTCTTCCTATCCATTTTCACAAGAAAAAACTGTGTATAAATGAGACCATAAAGTCAAAGAAAATGAACTCACTCAAAAGAGACTCTTCGATGGACTACTTAGTATGTTTTTATTATTGTTCGGATAGAAATTATTCAAGAATGTTTCGAAGGGATGAAACTGTTGCAATTTGGAGGATATTTCATGTCGGAAGATATCCTGTCAAATGATTTACTATAGATTACTATTCTACTTGAAGATTCTTTGCAAGAAGCAGATAAAATTGGACTGAAAATGTAGCGCTGTATACAAAAGTATTGTTCAAAATAAACCTGTCATTCAGGATTGACCGTGGATTGATATCAGTTAGAAAACTGTTGGAAACCGGAGAGCCATTTCTTCCTGGTTTGGTCTATTGGGTCGGATCCCAGTGTCTGAATAGTCTGATATTGTGCCTTGTAACCAGCAAGTCCTGGGACCTGACTCCAGCGAATGAGTATCGATGATGGTTTTCAGACTAAGACAAAAAAGATATCTAGTACTTCCTGGTTCTCAGTGCTTCTCTAACTGGTATCAATCCACGGTCAAACCTGAAACAAATCAAATCCTCACAAACTAACATTTGAAAGTCTGTACGTCGATGGCACAGTGGTTAGGACTCTCGCAGACCATGCACATGGTCTGGGGTTCGATCCCCTGCCGACGCACACCCGATATCAATGGTCGGCCTGCTAAATTTAGGCTACCGATATCACATGCTGAAAATTCCATACTTGTATCAAACCTACGGTGTGAAATCAAGCTATAATAAAAAAAATCACTGTTATTATTAAGGTAGGTAAAAATAATATGGATTCTATTTATGAATATGCTGGTTAAATAATCCCTTTACATAAATGCTGTTGGTTAAATCTGAGCGAACAACTTCATGTTAAAAACTGAAAAATAATAAAAGTGAGTTCTGTTGGATTTATCAACTATGTAAATTGTCATTTACCTTTTTTGATTATAGCTTGAAACCACACAGTATTTTCGGTACAAGCATGGAATTTTCAGCATGTGATATCGGTAGCCCAAATTTTGCAGGCCGACCATTGATATCGTGTGTGCGTCGGCAGGGGATCGAACCCTGGACCATGTGCATGGTCGGCGAGAGTCCTAACCGATGTGCCACCGACGCACAATATTCACACAGTGAAACACCGACTTACTGGGTATTGGTTCTCAGGGGAACCAAACACACCTACCCCTGCCTCTTGCGAGACGAGACCGGCTTGCAGGATCATCCTGTGGCGCAACCACACGAGAGCCCCCTCTCTCGGCGAAATCTCTGAGATAACTCTGAAATGGTTATGTTGCTGATTTCGACATCTGTTGGATTTAGAACACTATTAGCTTACTCACTACTCGTGTAAAAATCCCTCAAATCTAAGTTTCAACTGATATCTTCACAAAAATCTTCACCCTTTCGATTTATAGGAGTGAATTTTTTACGAACACTAGTTATTCCTAAATGATTCTATTTAAGATCTCTCCAAACATAAATTTTGCATATAATTATAACTGAATATTAAACGAAGTGGGAATGAAGTGTTGCTGGGTGAATCTCTTAAACGTCGTGGAACTTACATCTGGATAAGAAATATCATGGCAAATGTTACACTGCACAAGTGAAATTTTTCTGTGACAATAAAGTCACAATAAAATGTTTTATTCTTTTATACTACTTGTAAGTAGAAAAGTTCTCTGTGTGAAGATTTTACTAGAATCGGTTGTATTGATGAGTATATGGTACAGATTATAAAGACTGTACATATCCAACGTATCATTGATTTTCATCATTCCAGTCAGCGTTGTCCTCATGAACACTTTTTACTGTTTTATTACAGTAGTGTAGGATTTATCAGAAACAGTTATTAGGTTTATATACAAATGAAAATCATGCTTAGTTTACTAGTTTACTTGTTTGCTAGCCAACCTTAAGCCCAGAAGAAGAGGGAAAGCTGGATGTAGAGCTAGAGACCCTATCCCGGAAAATCAACCTAATCGATATAGAAACTTCAAAGCACAGAAGAAAAATTAAAAAGGTAAGTCTTTGTACGTCAGCGGTTCAGTGGTAGAACACTGGCCAACTACGCAAGTGTCCCGGGGTTCAATCTGCTGATGGTGCATGCCTCTACCTCGCTTAGCCGGTGGTAAGCTAGACAAAGAGGGAAAGCTTGGCGTAAGGCTAGCAACCCCATCCCTTAAAAAGACACGGCTGCTACTGAAACTTCAAAGCTCTAGCTTGAAGCCCCATGTTCCACTGGGAACGCATAGGAATAAAATAAAATGATAAACCTATTCTTCACTGGAATCGGAGAGTTTGAATGCTGCAGGGTGGTGAAAGCCTTCAGGAAGTCAGTCTAACGATGTATCTTCTTCCGATGCATGCTAGAATAAACATAGGAACGTGAAGTGTTTGCGTTATGTACGAATCTAGGAAGGCCCTTCAGGTTGCGAAAGAAAGCAGAAGATATGGTATAGAAATGCTATGAATCTGTGAAGTTGGTGGAGTGGAAGTTGGATCTCCAAATTATTGACTGGTGAGTCAGTAATCCACTCCCGTTACACAAATGACAACCACGACAGCACTGAGAGGGTGGTTGCCATGATGTCACTAAAACTACCTAAAAGTATTATGCAATGGAAACCAATCTTCTCCAGAAGCGTTGAAGTGAAGATTGTAGTAAGAAAAGACTACCTAATATCACCTATGATATTTTTCCTTGTGGTGAACTGGACCAACAAAATGACTTTTGATGATATGGATTTCGCGGATGACTTACATCCAGTGCTTCACCATTTAGAAGATCTAAGAACGAAAATCAACGAGTTCGCAGAGGAGGTAGAGGTAAAGAAGATACCCACCGATCGACAACTACAATGTTCACCAGTCACTATCAACAACAGAAATTTGAAGTAAATTAATTCTCTCACTTATCTATGCAACACCATCTCAGTCACAAGCAGCATGGATAAGAATGTCAAAGGCAGGATTAGAAAGGCAAGACAGACATGCATCAATCTGAAATCAGTTCGGAAATATGCTGCATGCAACATACAGAACAATATTCGAATTTTCAGCACTAATCTCAATTCCGTGCTTCCATACGGTTCTATATATATGGTGCGTGCGTCCCTAAAAACATTTCAAACAGACTATTGTATATTTATATCAACAGCTAACTCTTTCGTTCTATACTGAAGGTAAGATGGCCAGTCGGAAAGGGTTAACTATGAGGAGCCCTGGGAAAGAACCAACCAGCAACCTATCAGTCAACATATATAGCGATAAAAATAGAGATGAATTAGATACATGCTGAAGATACCATCGAGCGACATCATGCGACAGGCCTCCCATTGAAACCCAGCTAGGAAACGACGAGTTGGACATTGATGTGAGGGTGACATGGAGGAGGTCTCGTGAAAAATGGAAATAAGAGCTCATGAGCAACTGTGTAGTCAACTACACAGGACTGAAGAGAACTGAATTAAATGTGGACGTGCTGTTAAAGCAGTATATTTTCCATTCGGAGCATAAGGGAATAATAAATATGATAATTAGGAAGCTCGAATAATTATACATTCATAACTAACTTTTTATTATAATGATTGTCTTTTCTGTTATCTGGGAAATGTCCACTGGTTTATAATTTTGCTCGAAATGCTCATATCTTCATTATTCAACAGTTCTTTTTTTTCAACCTGGTAGAATAAATTTGCATAAGTAATTCGTTTTCTTTATTAACCAGAGCAATTCAGCAAAAACACGCTAGCTACTAACTACTGGAATTATGATCGCATAGGTTCAGCCAACCTTTTACAACACTAAATCTATTCACAGCATAATGAGAGTAAGGATGCAGCTGATATAAGTATAGTTGAATCGTTAGTAGAATTACTTCATTGGAATTTACACTTAAAATTATCTAAGAAGTTTAGCTGACAATTCAGTAGAAGTTTCAATTTTTAAAAGAACCAATTTCTCATTTTAACTGTAAAAGAAATAAGCCTTAAGATCTGCGCTTCTGAGATTTCTTCTTTGTACTTGTTAATTTCTGATGAAAAGCTCCAAGTTAGAATGAAACTTGTGCTTTAAATTTAACTGGTAGTCGCTGCCAAACAGATAATCCCTGACTTTATTCAAACTGCTAATTGATAATATCCCCTATGAATGTTATCCCCATACTGTTCCTACCTTCATTACACTTTTGCGTATTAATGAGATGGAAATATTCCCTCATTTATTTGTTTATTTATTTATTTAGACTATTTGTTGAACATTTATAAAAGTGCGCCAACTTTGAAATTACATATCTGGTGTACATACTCCACCTTTCCATTTATCAGAAATTTTTCTTCGCTGAACTAGCAATCTAATCCATTCTCAGTTATTCGGTAATAACACAGTGGGGAATTAATTAATTAATTAATTAAGAAAACCCATTTGTCCATTATAATTCTAAATATATTTGCTTATTTCCCAAAAGTTATTACATCGAAAATATAGTTTTTATTGAAAAGCAATTTTAATTTCTTTTTTTGTGTGCATAAATTGCTTGCTCACGTGTAAAACAGTAACCATTAACAGGAGAAAACGATTGATGGATAAGATCATAAAACTATGCCATAAGATAAAGTAAAGGCTATGAAATTAAATTTTGGTAATATTTTTCCTCCGATGTAACTGACAAATGGACGAAACAATATGGACTTTCTATACTACAGAAAAAATGTATCCCTACGACGCTACACCATTTTATTTCCCTGGCATCAGATGTATCTGGCTGTTATTTGATGTTTTTATGCCGATGAACATCTATATATACTACTGATAAATCTTATCAGTAGCAAACGCCACAATAGTATCATGATGTAAGGGACAAATTTCAGGGTAGATTTCATCGGGATATCAATGAGAGAATCATTGAAAACTAGTAGGCACTAGACAGCAATTTAGCCTTAGTCCATAACTTTTCAGCAATGCTCATCTCAAATCTTATCAAGTAATGAATAGGGAAATTCATGTTGACTGACCAGTTATTGGTTTAGAATACAATAACTCATGAATTCTAACTTTTGCTAGCTTTACTACTTAGCGGTACTGCAAACCAACGCCTGCGACGAACACGGGCTTCAAAACCAATATGATGCACCTCACTTTCCATGATCTCTCATTACTACTTCATGGCGTCTATCAACAAAAATTAGTCAGTGATAAGCAAGAATAATTAGATGAATGTGAGTTAAAATTGTCCAGAATTAGGCAGATGTTAATGGGAATGATTTATCATTGATACCTCATGCGTAAAAGGACCTAGTCAGGTACTACAATAAACCGCTTGAATTAACAGCCATTGACTCCATGTATTGGTACTTAGCATTGATGCAACGACCTTAAATTCTTTCCCTACCTAATCCTCCTCTTAAACAAATTTACTCTTCCATGAAGCCAGTGGCCACAGTGCATAACGTTTGTACCAGTAACTTCAACAGATGAAGATTTCACCCAGTGATTCACCTTCCTTACCTAAAACTTTATTTTTAATCTCAGTATTACTTATCGTCTTATCCCAAATAAAGGGAGAGAGATTGAATGAAGGAACCTATGATAACCATAAACTTTCAAGTCTTCTGCTTTCAGTTCCTGTGTCTCAGCTCCTATACAGTATTACTGTTCTTTTTCAGGTAAACGGACATCTTGTAGGTCTGAAAAATCATGGAATCAGGCAAATCTGGAACAAGTCGAGTAACCTAAACGGTCGAATCATACAACCGTAATTCTCCTGATCCTTATAATATCTTTACGAGTTTGACCACGGATTGATATCAGTGAGAGAATCATTGAAAACCAGGGAGTACTGGATAGCTGTTTCATACTAGTTTGGGAATCATCGGCAGTACACACCCACTGGGGTTCGAACCCAGGACCTTCCGGTTACAAGGCGAGCTCGTTTACCATTAAGCCACTGGGACCCGATTCAGTAGCCATCCCAAGAATTCTAACTTTTACCAATTCGTGATATTTAGCGTGACCACCAGCCAATGTCATCGGTGGGAAATCAATCCTCACACTTGACTGGATGGACCTCACTGGTCACGACTTCTCACTAGAACTGCAGGAAACTTGGCCCTCCAGCCAATCACTAGCGAGCATCAGATTAATTTTCAAGAGTTGGTTTGTACGGATTAGATTTGATTTTACGAGTTTGACCACGGATTGATATCAGTTAGAGAACCATTGAAAACCAGGGAGTACTGGACAACCAACTGTTTCATTCTAGTTTGGGAATCATTTTTAAAACCACTAATGCACCAAAACAAGACGGGAAAAATGGACATATCAAAAATACTTAAATGTTTACTCACTATGTCAAGAACAGCTTGCAGCTTTCCTCAGAAGAACTATATGTTTTGAATGCTCTGAGTCTAACGGTTATTTTACAGGTAGAAGGTCAATTCTGAAAATGTCTGGAGTCAAAAAGAGTCACTTGCATCAGTACATTTATAAAAATATTGACATCATCCAGTGGACACCACTAATCTTGCACGGTTGTGTAATCTTGCTAAAGCACAGTCATAAAAATTGCTGGATGATGGCATCGGACGCAGCTTCACGTCAAGTGGTGTAACAACTGTTCTCCTCTGGTGAATATGTCTTCTAGTCATATCAAACCATATACATCATACTATTTAACTAGAATCAAAAAACGTCAGTGGTTGACACCTCTAACCAGTTGTCTAAATACACCTTTCTATTCTTTCCATGCATCAGCTTACAAAAGTTTGCTATTTATAAAGACCAGTGGGTTTTGTTGTAACACAAAAGTTAGTTTTTGATGTTTCTTCTACACTGCAAGATATTTGCCACAGTTTTTGACCTAATGTGATCTAATTTCCAATTTGTTATTATCGTGTTTACTCTGTTATTTGATGTTATTGTAGCTGAATTTTTAGGAGAAATATTTGGATTGGTCTAGAAAATATTTTATTATTATTTTTGGCACAACTATGGAATTTTCAGTATGTAATTTCGGTAGCCCAAATTTAGCAGGCCGACGACTGATATCAGGTGTGCATCGGCTGTGGATAGAACCCCAGACCATGTGTATGGTCGGCGAGCGTCTTAACCGCTGTGCCACCGACGCATTCACATAGTGTTACACCCTCTGACTGGGTATTGGTTTTCAGGAAAACCCAACACACCTATTCCTGACTCTTGTGAGACGAGACTGGAATGCAGTACCATCCTGTGACGCAACCACTCGACAGCACTCTCCCTCGGTGGATCATGGCATCTATGTTTACAATCTGAAGTTTTGTATTTTCTAACACATGTTTCATATCATGCTGGATAAAAGTAGATGCGCCTTATACGTGGCTTATAAATATACACACTGTAAAGTTATTACTGTGTGGGTTTTATTTTCATAACTCTAAAATCATATTTATGCGCTTAGGACGATTCTTCCCTGTAATACTTTTAAAAGAAGCAATATTTAGTGAGTTCATAAATTTTGGTGGGACTCGTAGGCTGAATATCCTGCATCAATGATTATTGATATCAAAGCAAAAGGATTTAAATAGGTAACAATAAGCTTGAAGGATGCGTTATTAGAGTTCATATATCCGAATATAGCTGATAAATTCGGTTAGATATATCAACGGGAAATTATAAATATAAGCAAGTGATTTCGAATAATTCTCATCGCACAAACAGCGACTTATTGTGTCTAAATGCTTTATCCCAGAGTACTGTAAAATGACATTCAATGCTGGTGAACACTGAATCACTTGTTTCTTCGAACTGGTCACCATTTTGGTGGCAGAAGATTGAAGAAATACTACTAGAAGTACTGTTGTACATTTTATTAAAACAACACATTTAAGCGAACAATATTGTTTTCAATTAGATCTCATCAGGCTTAACTCTTATATATATATAAGTTTACAAATAAAATTCAAATATAAACCAATCATAGTGTTTTGTCTATAGGGTAATACGATGGTGAATATAAATTGAGCAATTAGTCATAATAGTAGTAATGATAATAATAATAATAGAAATAATAAAAATGGTCTTATCAATAATAAGGATGAAAAAGTGAGGCAATCTGTGATAACACGAATAATGAAAAAACAGCATGATTAAACACACAACTGTTCAGGTGGAAGTAGTCGATGAAGGCTAATAAAACACAAATGAACCGATTAAGTAATGTTAGATTGTAAGGGAAGGAAATAAAACACGTTTTTAATGAAATTGATAAGATTAAGGGAGATAAGAAAGGGGTTGAAAATATAAGTAAAGGTGTGGTGTAGAAGTCATCAGTTGGTTATGTCTTAATAGGCCAAGGGAGGGATAATGGCTGTACGAACTTCTTTTGAATGCATAGTTTCGGTTTAATAGTTCGAATGCCTATCGCCTCAGCTGTGTGCAGTAGACGAATACGAAGTCTATTGGAAAGATTCGGTGGGATACGATGAATTACTTTGAAGGCTCTCGTTTTCTCGATTACATGACCACTGTCAATTAAGTGTGACAAAATGGAGCTACGGATTGTTTTTGTCTGTCCTTTGCCAAACCACGATGGGAGATGTTCACTAACACGTTGGCTAAGCTGCCTAGTAGTATGACCAACATAACTGTCAACACAAGTGCAGTTGAATTGATAAATGCACATAGATGTGGCAAAACTATCAAGCTTATCCTTCGTTTGCGTCCCAATCATTCGTCGGCTAGAGAATGACAAACATAGGTGTGCTGCATAAAATGTTCTTCGTACACTCCTTGAAAGTCTTTGGAATAGAATCTCACTTGATAAGTCACCATTAAATTGTAACTTAATAAATAGAGGTTTCTTACGTGTAGTCAGAGTCTCCGGTTTTTTCTCCGATGTTTTCATATGTTTCTTTATGAAACTACTCGGATAGCCCATCTCCATCAAAGAATCGTGAATATATTCAAATTCCTTTTGTAAGAGGTCATCCGTACATATCTTTCTTGCTCTGCTCGCATTACTTAATCGGTTCATTTGTGTTTTATTAGCCTTCATCGACTAATTCCACCTGAACAGTTGTTTGTTTAATCATGCTGTTTTTTCATTATTCGTGTTATCACAGATTGCCTCACTTTTTCATCCTTATTATTGATAAGACCATTTTTATTATTACTATTATTATCATTATCATTACTAGTATTATGACTAATTGCTCAATTTATATTCACCATCGTATTATCCTATAGACAAAACACCATGATTGGTTTATATTTGAATTTTTATTTGTAAACTTATATATATATTAGAGTTAAGCCTGATGAGATCTAATTGAAAACAATATTGTTCTCTTAAATGTGTTGTTCTAAATTTTACTACGGGAATATATAATACATTATATTAAAGTTTATTCACAAACTTTCGCATTGGTTAACAATTGTGAATCTGTTTCGTTATTGGTTGAAGAATGAAAATTGTGTTGTCCAACCGTTTTCTCAGACGAAGATCCTTAATGAGTATCTGAAGTATAGCGCAAGGCTCAATGAAACGAAGACATCTATAGAATTTATCCATGAATGTATCGAAACAGTTCGCTACCCCAAGCTTACTGGAAATCGTCACGTCGTTCTCAAGTACGTCCTAACGAGAGAAAACTTAAGCGTCATGCTCTCAATCAGACTGACTCTTTGAATTCATGTGTTACTGAGTTGACAAAGAATATTGTAGAGAGATTCTACGCCGTAGAAGAGCTTCCGGACGATTTGAAACAGCCATTCTTGCAGTATGTGAACGATGCTGTTAACAGAAGGAAAGAAAAGAAACGAATCCAGCTTATTCTAAGCCTCGACAATCAAACGCCAGAAGCACGTTTTCCGCCCACTCCAGAAGGGTATGTCCACAATTTTTTCTAGTGTGGTCCTTGATATGACGGATTCAGAAGTCTTATCTCTTGGTCTTAAATTTTGTGATAGTAATATAAAAGTCAATAAAATGGACATACATGTTCAGTTTGAAAACCTTTATGCTCAGACGAAAAACCTAATGCCTTCATCAAATGAGGAAGCTAACACATTCAAGGCAAATTTGGTTGATTGTTGTTACAAATACATGAATAGTAGAGGTAATACAGGGAGTGTTTTAACAAAAAGACATCAAGAGGCTTTAAAAAAATTGAAAGTAAGTGAGAATATAGTGATCTCCAAACCGGACAAAGGCTAGGAGTCATTATCATAGATAAGTCTGATTACCTTAGCAAAATGGAGACTTTATTAAGTGATGCAGGCAAATTTCAGAAACTTACAACGGAGAGGACTGAGAGACAGTTGACAGAGTCTTCAAAAACGTTGCAACAACAAGGCCATATTTCACCTGCCCTGTAAGAAACACTAAAAACTGTAGGCACGGTGATGCCCAGGTTGTACGGCTTACCAAAGATTCACAAAAACGGCTTGCCACTCAGACCAGTCCTACACCATTCAAGTGCGAGATGGCTGGTGGAACTTTTACAGCCGTTACATAAGAAACTTGTGAAAAATACCGTAAAAGATAGTTTTGAGTTTGTAGAAAGAAACAAGGAATTAAATGTGAAGGACAAATATATAATATCACTGGATGCATCTTCCTTATTCACCGATGTGCCTTTGATGGAAAGAATTGATTACGTAGCTAATGAGTTGATAAAGCAAGGTATAGAGATTGGAATTCCTGTGTCTTCCCTAAAGGAACTTCTTTTAAGGTGTACAATTGTAACGACGGAAGACAAGGGCCAAGCAACAGATTTTTTATTGAGAAAATCAAGAGGTATTTATAGATTTTTACATGCATTATTATTAGCGTTATTGTTAGCGGAGAAGCAACCTCTTCTGATTGGTTGTTTTCTTGATGAAGGTTATTCTGTTATCTCTTTGTGGCCGTTTCTCAGAAAATCAAGCCATATATTTGTGAATCACATTTCCACACTTTAACTCCGCTGTGACTGGCTGGTGATTTTCTCAAGGTTAGGCTTTGTTATTGTTTTTCCCATGACCCTGATTCGGGACGTGAACATTGACGTAAATTGTTGTCTACAATTTTTGGCTTGCAGCCAGCTCTCACCACACAATGGACGTAAATTTCCTGTTCAATAAAGCAATGTATAGACAATCAGATTGTGTTGCCATGGGACCACTACTAGGCCCAATCCTAGCAGATTTTTTCTTGGCGAAACTAGAGAATGGTCCACTTAAAGATGTAATATATAATCTTGATTTCTATTGCCGATATGTTGATGATACATTTATAGTTGTTAAGAAAGAAAGTGAGACTAAGGACATATTGGATAAATTCAATAGAGCACATCTTCGCATAAGCTTCACTAAGGAAGAAGAAGAAAACGACTTTATCTCCTTTATGGACGTCCTAATGACTAAACGAACAGACAGAACAATATGTAGACGTTTGCATAGAAAACCTACTTCCACTGGACAATATACTCACTTTCTGAGCTTCGTACCTCTACAGTACAAATGTAATCTGGTTAGATGTCTAGTTCACGAGGGCTAGAGTTATCTGTTCAAATGAGACACTGAACGAAGAGCTTGGTAATATTCGCGATCCACTAAGTAGAAACGGATATCCAACTAAATTGGTAAAGAAACACATGAACTCAGAGAGTAAAAAGTCGAAGTTGCCGACTGTCCCCAAAATGTCAGTCTTCATAAGGTTACAATTCATAGGTGATGTCAATAGTGAGATCTTATCAAAACGTTTGAGAAGAGTCTTCAAAAGGACTTTCAACGCAGCTAAGCTATGTTGTGTATTCACTAGCCGACCAATACTTAGTTCAAGAAATAAAGACAGACTGTTCTGTTTCGCCTCTTCCATGTGTATTTACCAGTTTAACTGCCCGTGCTTAGCTAGTCACATAGGGCGTACGATCAAGCAAGTTCGTCATCGAATTTCCAAATACCTCCCATCTTAGCTTGGTGAAGGTTCGAATAAAGCTATACGCAGCTCAATACTAGCTTATCTCGTCGATACTGGACATCAGATCGACTCTAACAAAGCTTTCAAAGTTATTTATCGTATATCACCCAACATCTCGCATGGTCTACGAGTACGACTTTTACATATAGCAGAGGCAATCGGAATTCATCTGAACAAGCCAAATCTATGTGTTCAAAAGAAATCTGTACAGCCCCTTTCTTTGCCATGGCAAACTACATAATATGTACTAAGTTTTTAAAAACAATTTTTCCCCTCTCTTTGTAACTACCTTTTGACTTTGTTAATTTTTACAATTCTAGCTAATTCTATTAACTTGTTTGTATTTTACGTAATTCTTCTGAGTCATCTTATTCTTCTTAGTCATAATTGTTTTACAAATTTCTTGATTATGTAATAACTTGCTGCTAACACCTAAAAATCAACTTGTCTTGAATTCTTAAATTAATTCTCACTCCTCTTTTAAGACTTAGATATCTAGTTTGATTAGACACTAGTGACTAGTGTGATGTGTCTAGTCCTCTCTTTGGTGCAGACTGAATTCTATCAGTCAGGTTGTAATGTGGCCATCATTCTAGGTAGCTCGCCGTCACGGTGCATATTGATTTGATGATATTAGATGTTTGGAGGCAATCAGTAGGAAGCCTTGGACCTAGGTTTCGTGCTAGTTGGCACTCATCAGCAAGGCGTATCTGCAACCTTGAAGGAACTGATGTCCCTTCTGAGATTCGAACCCACGTCGCCCAGTTTTGCAGTCAGGGACGTTACCACTGAGCTATCCAGGCTCGCAACTGACTAGTGTGCAATCAAAAATATCCAATACAGTCCTACGGGAGGTCAGTTGCGAGCCTGAATAGCTCAGTGGCAACGTCTCTGACTGCAGCACTGGGTGACGCGGGTTCGAATCTCAGGAGGGACATCAGTTCCTTCAAGGTTACAGATAGGCCTTGCTGATGAGTGCCAACTAGCACGAAACCTAGGTCCAAGGCTTCCTGCCGATTGCCTCCAACCATCTAATACCAACAATTCACAGTGCACCGTAATGGTGAGCCACCTAGCATGGTGGTCACATTGTGAACATGACTGATAGGATTCAGTCTGCACCGAAGATAGGACTAGACACATTACACTAGTTGCTGACTAGTGTACAATCAAAAGTAACCATCTGATTGGTAAAAATTTCCGATTTAAAAACTAGAAATTAGTGTAGAGCCGATGATGAGGAACTAATTGAAAAGGAACATATTTCTTCGCTCAATCTGTTGTTTTTTCCAACCTTTTTCTGTTGTTCAGCGTCAGTTACTGTGCATAGTATTCTGCGTATTACGCTTAGTCTTCTGAAACCAGCCATAGGTCTGGGATCTCTGCGATCTGGATATTTGACGATGTCTTCCCCATAAGTTGCTAATTACTTCCTTATCTATCTTTTATTATTGATTACCGAACAAAGGATATTTTTCGTTAACTTCTTCATCAGGTTCTACAGTTATATACCCATAATAACGAATTATTGTTATTGATAACAATAATGTTTTTTATAAGTAACATCGAATCGCTGACATCACAATTCCATAAGTTTTTTACAAACAGAATGTTAAGAGATTATAGTTCAAAACATGTGTATCCGGTAATATATGTATAATTGTAACACGAAAGTGAACACCAATAATAAAAAGTAAATGATTATGTATAGCAATGGACATACAATATTGAAATCTCATGAGTTATGTCCATATTAAATTCTATTCCTACTGATTATAAACTTCAGATGGATGAAGGTAATCTCAGCGACGGCAGGGGGAGAAAAATTGGGGCAGCAGGTTTTGAGTGTTGTGTGTGTACCACTGTGTAAGTTAATGACTACATTAGTTTATGTAAGTGTACCCCCAATTTTTCTCCTCCCCCGCCGTCATTGAGATTACCATTCATCCATCTGAAGTTTATAATCAGTAGGAATAGAATTTAATATGGACATAACTCATGAGATTTCAATATTTTATGTCCATTGCTATACATAATCATTTACTTTTTATTAGTGGTGTTCAGTTTATTGTTACAATTATACATATATTACCGGATACACATGTTTTGAACTATAATCTCTTAACATTCTGTTTGTAAAAAACTTACGGAATTGTGATGTCAGCGATTCGATGTTACTTATAAAAAACATTATTGTTATCAATAACAATAATTCTTTTATTATTAAGGATATCGGCAGCAGCTGGAATGCACGAACCGTTGGGTTGGGTCGTGGTGGTTAAATGGTCCAGGAGCTCGCCTCGTAACCGGGAGGACCTGGCTGTCAACCCTAGTGGATGCATGCTTCTGAACAGTCCGGTACTGGGACAAAACAGCTGTCCAGTACTCCCAGGTTTCTAAATGGTTCCTTTTTACTGATGTCAGTTGATGATTAACCATGTAACCTTTAAAACAGGCAAACGTAACGTTTTAGCCGATTATAGTATTCCCTTAAAGACATGCTACAAAGCCAAATAACGCCGTGCACAAGAACATTACCTGTCTGTATAAACTGAAACTATAATTGATTACCTTCTGTTCTGTCTAATTAAGGAGGCAGAAACGAAAGAGAGATAAATTTGTTTTGACGACTCTTCATACACTCACTCATCGCATTGGACTCGCTTCCACTGTTTTCTCCTATTAACACACTTTTTTTATTCCTTCACGTTCCGAGTGGAACATAGGGCTTCAAGCTACAGTCTTGAAATTTCGGTAGCAGTGGTGTTTATTTCTACGGGATGGGGTTGCTAGCCTCATGCCCAACCTTCCCTCTTTACCAGTCTTATTACTGGCTTAGAGAGGTAAAGGAGTGCGTCGGCCGGGAATTGAACCCCGAACCACCTGTGTGGTCCGCAAGCATTCTACCACTGTGAGGCTCTGGCTAGTGACGTACTAAATCTCCTATCGATTATTGCTGCAATATTTTCGCCCTTAAAAAACAAGCTGAATGAAGATGGGGTTTTTCCCACTGTGATTTGTTTGACATTTCAGCCTTCACAACTTCCATACTTATTAAAGAATCTCTGAGAGTAACCGTTTTTTCCCAACATCTTTTCCAGAATCATGAATTCTTCCTCTAATTTCTCTGCCGAGCATATTCGCCTACCTCTATAGTACAGAGTCTTGTCTAGTGCTCGTTTAAAGCTATTTGGACAAAACTATTAAAATATAGGTATTTTCCATTCCATGTCGGCTTTCGGTAAATTGACCTCTGGAGACTACTACCTTCCAGGCGTTGCATGGCAGTTTCAAGGAAATGGAACTTTCCACCATTTTCATATTCCATAGTAAATCGAATACTTGTATGTGCTTCGTTGAATAATCCGATGCATACTTTCATTGTTGCGCACTACAAATGTGTCATCGACATATCGACAATAGGAAGTTGTTTCGTCAATCGCATGCTTCAGCTTTGTTTTCTCAAGGTTTGATATGAAGATATCTGCTAAAACATGGCTAAGTGGACTGCCCATAGCTACGCCATCTATTTGTCAGTAAAGAGTGTTGTCAAACTGGAATTGTACATCCATGGTGCACATTAGGCGTAGGAGTTTGAATTCCGACACTGGGAGTGGGAGAAGATAAGAGTGCTGACAAATGATCTTGGTAGTTTCATTGATTGGGATTCTTATGAACAAGGAGGTTACATCAAATGATGCCATAAATTTATCTGTCAATGATAAAGTTGTTATTTTACTTAGTGAGATACTTGACAATTACTAACTTGAGCATGTTACGAAAAAAGTGATCTTATTTCTTGTTTTGTTAATAAATCTGTTATTATTTTTATTATTATTTCCTTGGGTTGCAAGTGGAACACAAGGCTTCAGCTGCATACTTCCATTTCACTCAGTTCTCCTCAGTCCTCTGTAGCTGATCCCACGATTATCCATAGGCTCGCATCTCCTCCTCACACCATCTCTTCCGTGTCACCAGTGGACCGACGGCCATATCTTCGTTTCCCATTCGAGTTACACTTAAGGGCTTATCTTTTGCGTGTTGCCACTAAACGGTCCCCTCAGAGTGTGTCTGATCCATCTCCATTTACTGCTGGATATTTTTCGAGCAATAGATTCTTGACTGGTTCGTTCACAGAATTCTTCGTCGCTAATCCTTTCTGGCCGACCATCTGAACTTCAGTATGGAACAAGAGATGCAGCTGTTGATCAGTCTGTTGAAAACGCTTTTGGTAGCGCGCACACCGATTTTCTGACCCATAAGGGAAAATTGACTTGACACTGGTTCTGAAAATCTGAATTTCATTCTTTATGCTGGTTGGAGCAGATTTCCAGAGTGATCTCAGAGCGATCAGTAGTTTTATAAAAGTGGTTAATCTGGGTGATTATTCCAGTGAAATAACACTGGAATATCGAGCAGAGTTTCACAATTGATTGGTTAACCAATCAACGAATAATAAAAAGGGGGAGAGAGAGTAATATTATATAAACAAACCCTCTGAAGCATCGAGGATTTTACAATGGCTAGTTTTCAGCTATTACAAATTCAGGATATTTGCATTTTAGATTTTAACTACTTATTCTGCATAAAAAGTAGTCAAAACTGTAAAATGAAACATTTCTATCGCGTCTAGTGTTCTTTTCTCTAAAGAAGTGGAAATATATTATTTTATTATTATTCTTTTGGGTTCCAAGTGTAAAAAAGGGCTTAAGCAGCAGGTCTCCATTTTACATCGTCGTCTCTAGTCCTCTTTATCTGGCTCCACGACTTCCAATAAGCTCTCATCTCCTCAATGTTGCTCTTAGATCAACACTCAACTTGTCGTTTCCCGTTCCGGTTCTACTCTGAGGCCTGACAAGCGATATCATGCAACACTTTCCTCAGCAGATTTCCCATAGTGGGATCAAATTTGTTTTTACCTTCCTACCAAACACTACTCGAATCTACTAATTAGTAGTATGTGGTGTCTCCATCATTCGCCTGTTTTCTCAACTGTCATTTATGCTATCGAACAGGCCACACGTTTTGACATGAATACTTTTATTTTCCAAAACAAATTGCTGTAACTTCTTCCTACGAGCTGTGTAGTTTACAAATGATCAATTTAACATAAATATAGAGTTTGTGGAAAACACACACATGCATCTTATTCGAAATCTAGAAATGATCTTTTTGTTGGATAAATCTTAACAGAACTGAAGTCATTTCACTCACCTTTACTTTCACTGGATAATTAGGATTCATAATAATTTTCGAATGAATTCTACTCGCACAGTAAGAATCACAATCATTGCTATCAAAATAACAATCCGTTAACTAGTGTGTTTATGAATAAAAGTGCACATTTTCTCGCTTCTATTTATAATTATAACCAAAACAATTTCGTGATGTACAATCATAAAAATGATTGGCATACAAAATTTATTTATTTTTCAATTTAAAACAGGTGGGGGAGACAGAAGGAAACTTTACATAGCATAATCGTAACTATAATGACCTTTCTGCGTTCTCCAATATGGTAACCCTATAATATATATCTACATAAACATGCATACATGTGTGCATAATTTATAGTTCGTTTCTAAGAAACCGAAACGGTTGCACTTCAAATTTCTGTGGTTATTTTTGTTCTTTCTGATGATCCGCACTTTCGAAATCAGTTCAACATTTCGCAAATATTGATCATTAACGTGTTTTCTTCCAATTTGTTCCAATCAATAAGTGCATTATTCTACCTACGAAACATATTTCACTAACCAACGTTTTATTATGTAACCAAGAAAGGAATAAATTACAGAATTTTTCTAATAATAGCAAAACTATTTTTTTTTTGGAGAACTTCAATGAACTATGTTCAACACTGCACAACAATAACAAACAACAGGAAGATTGTTTGTTTTTATTGTAAGTTTATACCAATCAAGAAATTACCAATAACCGCAGAGCATTAATCAGATGCCATGTTTTACTCTACGTTTTTTCAACTATTTATACCTGAGATATTCAATAATGATCATTATGTGTACCGTAATTTGTTAGTTTTCTTCATCTGAGTTCCAACCAGCTGTTATTGGCCCACATAATCCTCACAAGCGTAGACAAAGAGTTGGCAATCTTTGAACTTTTTTAAATACATCCAGTGAACTGTTGTGTTGTGGGTAGTTTATCTGCAAGGCTACCACTGTCTTGCTAGGCGAAATGATCAGTGGTAAATGTATTGGAATAATTGTTTGGAAAACCACTGCTAAACGATCCAGTTGCAATATTGTTACTGATTTGGACGCTTCGACTAACTTTATAGTTATTGTCTGTTTATCTGTTTGTATATCATATGTTGACTGGATCTTCATTATTTGTCTTCCTCCATGTTCAGTCTAAAAATTTCAATGATTCTCTTCGTGGTCGTGAAGTGATATTCATGATGCGTTATTTTACTATCGCCAATTTGTTTCAGTGATTCAAGGTGATTCTGACATTGGACTGTCTGTAGGAAACATTAGTGTGTGGAAGATTTTTGATCTCACCTTGTTGAAAATATTCTACTTGATTTTATGGTGGTTCTGTCAACTGAATTTTCGTCAACTAATTTTGTTCTACAGTACATATTTTGTACTTAGAAATTTAGCTTGTCTGTAAAGCTACCTAGTAGTATCGTTGAGGTCATCTTGAGTTTCTCAGGTTATTATTGTTGATGAACAGAACCATTGGTCAGTTGATGAATTGCTGTCTCTTCGCTGTCTTTGGAGGCTTATGCGACTGCGCGTCAGTCAAAGAAGTTTCGGACAGCTAAACAGTAGGACACAAAGACTGATTCGCTGCGTTCGGCCCATAATGAGTCTGTTTAGGCGGTCACAGTCATGACGCAGTCACCTTCAGATTTCTACATCTATCTTAGTAGTATCGTAATACCTCTGTATTTACCTTTCCTTGGCATCTTTTACCGTACAACCATCTGAGATATTGAATTACACTATTTACGTTTCATTTCATCCTTCATCTTACTACCATCTTTTAGTGGGTGTACAAATCAGAGGTAACGAAACCTAAACAGTTGCTTCATTATCTTTGGTTCTGTGCTGAGAACGTGTATCTTTCTGATAATCCGTTTCAGTCACTCAGTCTCTTAAAGGAAAGCCAATGGGGAATTCTAGTACGTATTTTATATATTATGCTACATCACTTAGTTGATATGTAATTATGGAAATGGTAGATTTGTAAACGAGACATAGTCTATTCATAGGAAAATCACTTATCAACCAAGATAGAGAGGGAGAGAGGTGAAGTTACTTTGTGATAATGTTGCTAGTCATTCTGTTCTTTCCCTTTGACTGCTTTTATGGCATATAAGCAATAGAATGAATATATATATATATATATGATAAATAATATTCAGGATGCATTTTGATTCCCAAAAATGTGTATATACAGAGAAGAAGAAGTATTGGGGTGTATAAACTGACTTTGCAACTGAAGTAAATGTTTAGTCTGTTCTCCGTTTTAATATGATCTAATATAAACATTTTGCGCAATATCTTCTGTCTGTCAAAGAAAAAAAGGTTGGATCTTTTGGGTATTTATATAAAGCAGAAATGAGTGAAGATATTCTATGAGAATTTCCACTTGGAACTTTGTTTAAATTTCTAGAATGTTTAAGGTAATTCACTAGAAATAATAAACCTCTGGTATGGTAAGGTATTTAGAAAGATATTAGCTACATATTCACGTTTTATCAAACGAGATTAGTGGGATAACACAACCTACATATATGCAGGGATATACATGTTTGATGAATTTTAGTATTTTTTTTCTGTAATGCGGAAGTTTTCTTGAAAAAAACTGATGGATACGTTAAAGTATGAGTAAATTTTGTCAGTTGTACCGACTAGATAGATCCAGTTTTCTTTTTAAAAGCAAATACAACGGTATAGTGAAATATCCATATTTAGTGACACAGTTTATACTTTCAGTTAATGTGATTTTCGATTAACTGTCTACTTCGTCTTACTTAAATCACACAGAATCTCATGAAACAGTAAACGACGTCTGATTAAATCAGTATGGTTATTCAAAAAACTCAAAAGATCTCGTTATTTACATTAGTTACAGAAATATTAACACACCAGAAAAGTTAGCGAAGAATGAAATAGCCTTCATAGGGGAAGATAAGATCAGATGTAAGCAGAGTATGTTAGGTAACCAGCTAGATAAAGTTCTGTAAACAATATGGTAAGTTAATTGGTGGATGGTGACTAACAGTGGAATGCAGGATGCGCATTTCGCCCTATTTGGGACTCGTCATCTGTATGTACCTGCATTCTAATCTAATTACATGCTCAGACATTGTCGAAGCATCTGCACAAGAAGCCGAAATGTCAACCTGGGACCGAGAACTGTGGTCTAATCAATCGACGGGAAAATCTAAAATTAAATATGGTAAGTCTTTAGGCTATATAAAAGTGATCAAATAAATGAACCAAGCCTAGGTTGGTTTCCTCAAGATTAACATTTGTGTCTTCACAAGTAGACACCATAGTCCCATGAGATCTTGCCCATAACCATCTTATGCAGCGCTCTCACTACAATAACTCTTGTGGCTTATCAAACAGAAACCTATAAATTTGTGGTTCACCGTGATTAGTTCCTAATATGCATATAATGACTAAATAGAATAGAATTACGCTTATACTTGTAAGAAAAGCAAATTATTAATTTTCTGTTCATATTGTAAATGATGACAAAAGTTCTCTGCATTCGCTTTCGGCTGGCTCCACAACAGTCCACATCATCTCCCTTATATCACCTCCAGATAATCTATAATCAGACCGAATTTAAATTCACTCTAAACATTAACCAAGTGTCCCCACTAATATGTATTCATTGCTATTCATGACGATTTACTTTTACATCGAATGCTTGATGTAATGCTGCATCTATGCCTAGACACATTTTTCGAACCATGAAGTATTTTGGTGGCTGGTGACTAACAGAGGAATTCGGGATGCACATTTCGTCGTATTTTGGTATCATCATATAGATACACCTGCATTTCCAGTGAGTGATAGTGGGTTCAATTCTCAGTGGGAACAGGATTAGTCGCTGGGAATACAGATACATCAGATGACGAGACCCAAATAGGACGAAATGTGTGTTCTGGACTCCACTGCTAGTCACCAGCCACCAAAATCACTTCAAGTTAATCCTCAGACATCGTCAGGACGTTTGTACTAGGAGCCGGCACGTCACAGAGGCTAAACATTTCAGTCTAATCAATAAACAGGATTGAATTAAAAACGAATAGTTTTTCGAATTGTATTCTACTAACAATTCACTCACACTCTGGTGTAGAATTTTCAGGGTTTTGACAGTGATGATTAGTTATTATGTAGAACATTGAGGTCAACAGTAAGTATTCCTCAACCAATATAGATATATAACTGTAGAACCTGGAGAAAATATCGAAAAAAATGTTCTTTGTTCACTAATCAGTGTTTTAATTTGAAGTTTTTTTTCAATAAATGTCTAAAGACAAGATATATTTGAGAAGACGACGACGTTCGACAACTCGTGCAAGTCTTATGGTCGTAAAAAGCTTAAAGTAGTATTTCTTTAGTGTTTTTCAGAATATTATATCTAGTATTAAATTTTCATTGCAATGATAGTTGATTTTGTCAAAGGTAATGTGAAGAAAAACAATTTCATGACAACTTGTTTTGCATGCATGAAAAATCAATTTGTTTAAGGGAAATCGAATCGCTGATGGGGTAATAATGCACTTGATCACGACTTTGGTTCAAAGCATTGTATGTAGGTTAGTAGTTAAAAATTCAAAGTAGCAGAATATGATTTTTTTGCAGCAGTTTGTTATTCTCAAAACAAACAATAAGTCCCTTTTTATCTTTTTTTAAAATTTTATTCCTTTGCTTCTCGAGTGAAAAATAAGGCTTCAAGCTTCAGCTGTGAAGTTTAACTAGTGACTGTTTTACTTTTTACGGGGTAAGATTGCTACCCTTATGCCCAACATTTTCTATTTACCGGTCTTACTACTGGATGAGCAATTAGCAGTGTGTCGGCGTGCAGTCGAACATCGGGCTACTTGAATGGCTGGAGAGTATTCAGGCACTGAACCCCCGACTATATCAAGTTGAAAAGAAAGAGTAGATTAGATCACAGTAACTGGAGAAGGAATTAGCGAGAGATATTTAAAAACTTATCACAGGAACAGTTAGTGACAAAGGTCTTTTGTAAGTGTAAGAAATCACCAGGAGTTAAAGTAATAATAACAATATTTTAGATGAAGTTAGAGTGGTACAAATGGTGCATTTCTAAGCAAAGATTTCTCTCTGGAGATAGAAGGTCAGAATGAAGTATTAATTGATAAGGCTTTCTTAAGGGGAAAACCTGAAATAGTTTAATGTAATTCAGGATGAAATAAAAATTCCCTGTGTATTTTCACAGACTTAAACGGATGATAATTATACTGAGATAACAGAGATCTGTAGTTGAGATAGGTATAGTTAGGTTGAAGTCACTGAAGTTACTATAACGACCAAAATAGAGGCGTTGCGGTCTGAAGGCGGGAAACCGATCTTTGCATCCTACTGTGTAACTAACCGAAACTTCCTTCAGTTACTCACAGTCACAAAATGCCCTAACGGCAGTAAAAAAAACGGTTATTTGCAATAAAATCTCAGGTATTATTTAACAATAATAACGGATCAAAACTCAGAATTACCTCAACAATGTCATTAGGCACCTATACAGGTGAAGTGACCTTTTAATTACTAAGCGAGCACTGAGTAACAAAGTTAGGTAACGGAAATTCAATTGACAGAACCACCATTAAATCAAGTGGAATATTTCCAACAAGATGGGATCAAAATTTCTTCACAGCAGGAATCACACACTAATGCTTCCCACAGACAGTCCAATGTCAGCACAACCTTGAATCACTAAAACAAAATCGTGATCGTGAAAGAGCGCATTATCAGTATCACTTCACAACCGCGAAGAGAATCATTGAAATTAGAGACTGAACATGGAGAAAGACAAATAATGAGGATCCAGTCAACAAATGATATACAAATGTCATAACTATGATATGCTGTCTATGAGAAAAACAGATAATAACTATAAAGTTAGTCGAAGCGTCCAAATCAGTAACAATATTGCAGGTGGATCGTTTAGCAGTGGTTTTCCAAACGCTTTTTCCGTTGCAATTATCGTGGGAAACAACATCTTAAACCACAGTGTTAGGTGTCTTATAGACAGCTGACAGGTGGTTTAAACTGAGCTACATATTTCTGACAAATTTAGATTAGTCTAGATTTTAGATTAGTTTAGATTAGTTTGGTGTTATCCTAACAATGTACATATTTCCCTAACTTACTCTAATTCGATTTAGATTACTGACAGAGTTTTGACCCCACCTTACTGAGAGTATTCTTCATGATTCTCAGGTTTATCATACGGTCGATTTTAGTTGAATTAATCTGTGGTATTTTGGTTGAACATTAGTAACTCGTGTGATGTGTCTAGTTCTTTCTTTGGTGAAGACTGAATTCCGATGGACAGCTACCAAGAATGGTGGCCACATTGCAAATCTGACTGATAGAATTCGGTCTGCACCAAAGAAAGAACTAGACACATCACACTAGTTACTAGTGTCCAATCGAAGTATCCAATACAGTCCTACAAAAGGTCAATCGCTAGCCCGATTAGCTCAGTGGTAACGTCTCTGACTGAAGCACTGGGTGACGTGGGTTCGAATCTCAGAAGAGACATGAGTTCCTTCAAGGTTGCAGATACGCCTTGTTGACTGGTGAGTGCCAAATAGCACGAAACCTAGGTGCAAGGCTTCCTGCCGATTGCCTTCAACCATCTAATATCATTAACTTTGTGGTATACTAACTGTTCTGTATTCGAGAATGCAGTGAATGAGTACAGCTGCCTAACGACATTTCTGAGGTAATTTTGACTTTTGATATGTTATTACTGTTAAGTAGTACCTCAGATTTTATTACAAATGACTGTCAATTTACTTTCTTCGGGACACTTTCGGACTGTGAGTAATTCAAGAATGTTTTCGATAGCTATACTGTAGAATGCGAAGATTGGTTTCCTGCATTCAGACCACAACATGTCAGTTTGAGTCGTTACATATATACCAGGACGAATGAACAGTTTTCAATGAAGGAAACAAGTGATCAACACATGAATTGCAAATTTTGTTTTATAATAAATTGAAAAATAAAGTAGAATGGTATTTGAATCTAAGAAATCTAATAGAAATCAAGTAGTCCCAAACAAATACTTTGTCCATTATTCAGCGAATGTACAAAAAGGAAATTATGAAGAGTAATGTCAGTATTGCTGCAGTAATGAATGAAATGTATTTTTGTAATACAATTATTTAATAAAACCAACACTGCTGAGTGTGAGATAAATCATGGTCATTATTAAAACTCTATTTATGCGTAGATTGAACTTATTTCTGACATCTATAATAAAATAAAATAGTTCAAGTGAACTTGATAAAGTTTTGCACTTAAATATAAGCAGTGCAAATCTACTGTTTTGAATCAGCGTTTTCAGTAGATCATTGTAAAAATGACTTTTTCCTAAGAAATATTTTCTTTCTGATACATATTGAAAATAAGCAAAAACTCGTCATCCAAAAAAGACTGATTATAAAGGTGTCAGTTAAAGCTGGTGTAAAATCAGGGAATTGGGTTGATTGGTAATAGTCTAAAACTAAAATGACCCGTGAATGTTTATGATTGTATTGTCCTCTTGGGTTCCTAGTGGAAAATAAGGCTTCAGTACCATATCTCCATTTCAAACTATTCCCTGCGGTCCTCTTTAACCAGCCCAACGGTTGCACATAGTCTCTCATCTCCTGCACACATGACCTTCTCCACTTCACCCAAGGACGTCCCACTCATTGTTTATCCGTCGAGTTCCACTCAAGGTTATGCCTGCCATGGGTTGTCATTCGTAGGTTTTCTCAGCGTCTGTCCGATCCATCTTGATTTTTTACGACATACTTGTTGAGCAATGGGTTCTTGACTGGTTTTTTCTCAGAGTCTCTTGTTGCCAATTCTTTCTGACTGGCCGTTTCATCTTCAGTATAGAGACAGAGAAGGCAACTGTTGATAAAATTCTGTAGCCTGTTGGAAATACCTTCTGTGACACATTCGCTTAGGTTTTGAACCATATAGAAGGGTTAAGTTAACATCGCGCTGTTGAAAATCAGAATTTTGTTCTTTGTGCTGAGTGCAGAAGATTTCCACACTGTTTTCAGAGTAATGAAGATCTGTCTTGCCTTTCCGATCCTACCTTCAACACCCTCATGTGTTCCGCCATTAGTTGAAACGATGGTGCCTAGACAAGTGGAGGCAGGGACCTCTTTCAAATTTCTTCCATCGATAGTGTTTGGTACTTATTGTTGGTCAGTTACAATCATCACCTTTGTCTTTTCTATATTCACCTGGAGTCCTGTCTTCGCTGCTTCTTCAGCCAGTTTGTTGGTCTTCTTTTGTAAGTTTTCGAGTCTCTGTGACATCAGATATTAATCATCCACGACATCCAGATCTTCTAGAGTCTTCCTGTTGGTCAAACATATTCCTCTCCTCACATCCCCTACAGTCTTCCACATAATGCACTTCACAGTAAGGAGGAATATCGTCGGTGATAGTAGGTATCTTTTTCTGACACCTGTATTTACAACTATTAGATGAATAGTGATAATGATGATAATAACTTTATTTATCTTAATACACTTTTCCAACGAACAAATGAAGTACATTACGAGGGAACATTAACAAAACGGGAGTACCACAATTCAAAGTGAACATATACATTATGTATGGCCGAATGACATCGGTAGTCACAACATGCTAAATTCAAGGTTTTTAACACCTCTCCCTGAACCCACAGGTTTAGTTTCTGAAATCGAATGGTTTTCACAACCACTCAGCAATATAAAGGAGACATATGCATGTAATAACCATTGTTCATTGACTGATTTTTCTCAAAACTGACATGTTTGAGCAGTAACATTGATTTCTTTCCAGCGATTAATTTGAAATCTCTTCCTTTTCCGTTTCAGTCACCAAAAGAATAGCTTATTAGGGATTTCTCTGGCTTCGACAATAAACGACACAGGTCTAAACGTCGCAGGATAGATGATTTTCTTCGAGATCATATATTTATCCTGCTGATGATAGTCATCAAGCAAAAAGCTTGAATTCTTAGCATCTTAATAATTATTTCACAGAAGACAATAGCAAATAACACGATGGCATCGGTATGCTACTTATTTCAATGACCAAATGTTACTGTAAATCGATAAAGTTTAACCATTAACAGGGATAAGCAGTCATTTCATCGATCATTTGGCCAATAATTCATGTAACAACCACACTATTAAACGAAACACCGACCAGTGTTTTTCCACATAATTCAAAGTCGGCAAGATTGTTTATCATCAAAAGCCAGTGAAACTTTTAGGACTATAGAGGAGTTCACTTGTTGTTTGTCCCACTGTAACAGTATGTGGTCACAATCAATACAGTGTTGATTCCTCTTTAAATATTTACCAAATTAGTATTTTTAGATTCTTTTAAAGGGAACATCATATGATGTTTTAAAATTTTTATTATTGACAAATAGTAGTAGTAGTAATAATAATATGATTAAATCACATGTTTCCAATATTCTTCTTGTTATAATTCGAATAGTTTGTTTCAAAAACGACATGATTTTGTTTATTGTTGACCGTATATATATATATTCGTGCGTACGGAAAAACAAGTGAAATGTGATTTAAGTTGTTTTATAAAGGGTTGTTGATTAAAATTCTATCCAGAGGTACTTGCATGTGACATTTGCTTAGGCTAAACAACCTACTGTTACTAAAGAAGTCAATGAGAATGAAAATGAAGTAAACGGCGTAACTGACTTTTGTACTTTAAAATGGTGTCAGGTTTCGTTCCTTCGCTTGCCTAAGTAATCCAAGAGTTGTCAAAAAGATGTCTTTTTTGTCATTACACTCCTTCAGCTTCCCTCTTTTGTGCAAGTCATAGTGACCGAAACCAAAGTCTTTTGGGCTAAACGCAGGAAAACAACCGAAACTTCCTCGAGTTACGCACAGTCAGAAAATGTCCTGATGACAATAAAAAGACAGTCATTTGCAACAAAATCTTTGGTCCTGTTTGACAATAATAACATTTCAAAACTCAAAATTACCTCAACAAGGCTGTTAGGCAGCTGTACATACCCAAATACAAAACAGTTACAGTTACCATGGAGTTATTTAACTCAAATCAACCGTAAGAAATACCTGAGAATCAAGAAGAATATTCCCAACAGGATGACATCGAAACTCTGTCATAGCAAGGGTCTTGCACTAAACACTTCCCACAGAAAGTCCAGGATCAGAGTCCCCACGAATAACCTTGACCTCATTTAGACAAAAATCACAATCGCAGACAGGTGTATCATTAACACTGTCAAACAACCACAAAGAAGAGCGTTCAAATCAGTGATTACACACAAAAAACACAAATAATAAGGATTAAGTCGACCAATAATATTGAAATGCTGAAAAGGGGAAATTAATTACAAAGTTGAAATATGCAAATAAGCTGAAATATAGTGATCGGATCGCTCAGTAGGGATTCTCTAATCAATTAATCCATTACACAGGTCTCGTAAAATCCTATGTTTATCATTTCTGAAAGCTTCAAATCTATTATCTACTCTCTTTCTCAGATAGACGGTCATTACCAATTTTCACAGTATAGTATCGGCTGGATTTTCACCCAGCTTGCCTACCTAATGCAATCCCAGCTTTTCTGAAAACAAATAATCGAACTGGTTAAAAGTATAAATAATCATTCTAAGGACATTTAGAGGTGTTTTAGTAGAGCTAACACTTACTGATTAGTTGCTTTCTGTAAGAGCTACCATCATGGTTAAAGGTATGATTTTTAATCGTAACCCAGAAAAAGTTTATCCATAAAACTACTATGTTACGGAAATTGATCCAGTAATCCATGTCAAGTAGTTTTATTCTATATAACTGGATGCTGCTTCGGGCGAAATGTTTTGCTCAGAATCATATCATATATTGATTGATATTATGACCAATGAAGTAAAAACAGTAAGCATTTTATGCCACATTGTGTCGTAGGGGTGATAACACATCTCTTTTTCAGTGAATATAAGAATCAGTTGCATGTAATCTCTCAAGCCGTTAGAGAATGACACAAAGTCTCTTAAAGTTTTATAATATGATTGCAGAGGCTTCAAGCTAAGCCTAACTCGAAAGAATAACCGTCTGAAAACAATGAAGTGTGTCGTGTTGAATCCAATTAAAGCAGCTTTCAGTAGGACTCTTTCAGAAAAAGCCAAAACTTCCTAGTTTCAGTAAGTACTCTTAGTTCAAAACATTCTGTTCATCGACTTGCTGAAACATCTGACAATAAATCATAATGCAAAGTAGCGAGATGCATCATCATGGCACTTTAATTTGTCGCTTGATCAACAGATTTTAACAAATCCACTTATGAATAAGCAGCTATCTGGCGGCCAATTATTACAACCTTTTGTTTAGGTATTAAAAACTCCACTGTTTACCTCAAGTACTTAAACATCTTGTGTCGACATTGTTCTGATTTATTCACCTTCCTTTTCGCTGACTTGGTTTTAATTTTCAAATATACATCGCGGCATCTTGAACCTATACTTAATTATGTAGTGTTATATTTCAGTGGTATATGTTTTTCTGTTCACTGTCAATCTCAGAGATGATTGCAGTTTTTTGAAGTTCCTTTTAAACTATTATTGTTGTCCCAATGGGTTCCTAGTGGAGCTCAGGGTTTCAACAACACGTCTTCATTTTATCCTGTTCTCTGAAGTCCTCTTTAGCCGGTAGAACAATTACCTGTAAGCTCTCATCTCCTCTTCACATGATCTCCTCTGTGTCCCCTTCGGACAATGGACTTTTTGTTTCCGAATCGGATTCTTCTCGACAGATGACCTGGCACGCGACGCCATTCGATGGTCTCCTCAGCATGAATCCGATCCATCTCCACTTTCTTCAGAACATTTGTTGAGGGATAAGTTCTTGATCGGTTCTCTCACAGAGCTTTTTGTTGATAATTCTTTCTGGCTGGTCATCTGATCTTCAGTATGGAACCAGTGAAAACAGCTAACGAAGATATGTCTCGCCTTTCTCATTCTTGCTGGTTTTGACATCCTTATCCGTGCTTGCTACCTGTAGTCGAAGTAATGGTGCCTAGATAAGTGAAGGAAGTGACCTCTCTCACATTTTTTGCGTTGGTAGTGATTGGTGCTTGTTTGTTGTTGATTCTTTTAAATAAATATGCAATAATCAGTTACTAAATAACTCCTACGATCTTTAGGAGGAAATATTCAAACCTTAAGAAGATAGAAAACATTTCAGGAAAAAGTTTCACTTCACAAAACGAAATTTAGTCTGTTATATACACATTCCTGGGATGAAATAATTTTTTCCCAAGGAAAATTATAACTCTACCTTATACTTTAGTTTCTCATCAACACACATAATTCTTCTAGTTAAAGTATGTCTTTTTAATTACCTGCATAAACCTTTCAGTGAACCAGTGGTTTGTGCTAACTAATTTAGTATGACATAAAATTCCAATGACTTCCCTATAATTTGGTTTGTATTGTATTGTCCATTGTCAGGCTATATGTTCTTTGATTCTTACGTACTTTTAGCCTCTGTAAAACACAGTTTCAAGTGAAAAAAGTGTTGCAAATAGTATAAATTTGCAATCACTAATATTAGGTAGTCAGTTAGTGAGGCAAACGATTTAAGAAGTGTTGTTAGGTTATTCAAAAGACGTAGGCATATGAACGAACTAGTATTTGGACACATTTATTCCACTGTATTTGAATAAAATAACAAAATGTCGTTTACCATCAGTCGTAAGGGATATCTTCTCCGTTAAATTTCGATACATGATAAATCGAATGGCATCCCATATTCATTCATCGAATGTCTATTTCTTTCTGTAGTGACAATTTATACACTCGTCAAATATTCCTGCCAAGTGGAAGTTGAGGTAGTGATCCTGTTAACAGTTTGATCAATTGGGCTGAAATGAGTAAAAACAGTCAGTTGTGAATACCAACGCACAAACAGAATACTTCACCATGTTCCTTAAGTTCCACTGAAGATTTAACCGTTTTTAGCCAAATATTTTGGGATAAACGGAAACATAATGTGAATGTTTTCAAGTGTTAGTTTGTAGGGATTTGATTTGTTTCAAGTTTTCATCGCGTACTGCCGATGGGTTCCAAATTAGGGCAGAACATCTGTCCAGTACTCCGTGCTTTTCAGTAATTCTCTAAATGATATCAGTTCACGGTTAATCTTGAAATAACGTGAATGTTCACCCAGAGTAGGTCCTTAAATTTAGAATCATATTCCGATTCAGTAGTTTCATTTATAATGAATATTTTCTCAAAATCTGCAAAACCGAATTCTCCTTACTTGTACTCCAGAATATTCAAATAATACCATTTATTCAAGTATTGGTTTGTAGGGATTTGGTTGATTGGTTATAGGATTTCATCATGAGCTGACATTGGTTACAGAACCATTGGAAAACCCGGGAGTACTAGACAGTTGTTTCATCCCAGTTTGGGACTCCTCATCAGTATGCACCCACCAGGGTTCGAACCCAGGCCTTGCAACCAGAAGGTCATGGGTGGGTGCGTACTGATGAAGAGTCTCAAACTGGGACGAAACAGCTGTCCAGTACTCACAGGTTTTCCAATAGTTCTCTAACCAATTTCAGCTCATAATGAAATCCTGTAACCAATACTATTTATTTCCCTGCTAAGATTACATGTATAAGTCACTTATGAAGTAGAAAGTTGAAAAATTGCATTTTTCAAGTTGGTTTGACTTCACAGATAAATTTACTTTCTAACCTAACTATCCTGTCACCTTTGAAAATTTTTCTGACAAATATTGACTCCTATGACTCAAATATGTTCTTTCTTTTCTCTTCGTTTGTTGTGTAGAATAGAATAAAAGCAATAAACTCTGTTGGATGAGTTAGATCTACTTACTTTTCTGATTCTTTTACATCCACCGTAGTTTTAAAATTTATTTACAGTGTGTCACCTTATGATATGGATGTCGAATAAAGTCGGATCACGTTAGAAACTTTCTTCATATCCACAGAACTAATTAATGATTAGTACGGTAACGCCTAGCAATACCATACAACTTTCGAAGTGGCGTACATATATATATAAAACGGCAGAGGATAAGGCAATTGGGAACGGAGAATATTTATTATGGGAAAACGTATTATATTTATACATTTTTAACCACATTAAAACTCGGTTAGGTCAGAGGACAATAAACTGTTCTGATTGGTTGGTGACTGGTCCAGGGTTAAACAAAAGGGCGAAAAGTTTTCCAATGAGATTATTTCCAGACCACAACGTAAACCGGATCCATATTTGAGGATAAACGCTTCTAACTCTGCATCTATAGACTTGAAATATTCATTTTAGTTTTGGCCGCTTCCTATCAATATATATATATATATATATATATATATTAAACAATTAATACACACAAAGAGTCTGTTTATCAATCAATGGACAGTCTAAATAGTTACGATTTCGCATTCTTCAGACCGGTAATTACGGTTGGACAGTAGCAAGTTGTTCATTTATTATGGTACTGATTTATTTTATAAGGACTTACACTAAGGAACATGAGTGATTTAGTGTGTTTCCTTCCAAGGTATTTCTGTTTCGAATAATAGTTTTCAGTATATTTATATTTGATTTACTTAATGAATTACAGTGAAAGTTATTTAAGCTACAAGAATGAAGATGACACTGACAAATACTCGATTAACTAACCTTTTACCTCAAAATCTGGTGCACGAAGGATTGTTAATTATTTACATTCATCTACTTGAGGTAATTTAAGTGTATATGCAAATCTTATGGGCAAAATTCACGATATTATATAAAGAAGTCATGTAGTCATAATTTAATGAAAGTTCGCACAAAATTAAGCAGTCATGTAACTAAAATCCAAATAAAGACATCAAACTCCTAAAGATTAGAAATAAAGTAAATGCTCAACGAATAAAAACGAGGAGTGCAGATAACCACCTAATATTTTTCGGGTATGGTTATTTTCTTTAAACTAAATGGTCTATTGAGGAGCTTCCAACGTTTTTCTAGATATCTCACTTCAGTTTGACTTCACAGTGAAGGCAGAGAACACAAATAGCCGACAGCACCCACCCAAGCTATGTATTCTCTCCACTGTTTCATAATCTAAAATAGAAACGAAATATTGTTCAAAACTAAACTGATCGATGTGAAGAAGTCACATGAAAGACATACTGTTCAAAATCTATACGCCTGAAGGCTCATCGAACGAGTTTTGCTTTTTACGAGGTAATAACTAACATACATCAAACTGAGATTTTCAAGACGTAATAGGAAGATGCAGTAAGCCAGAAGCTCATTAACAACATGCAATTCATGCCAATTCTTAAAGTATTCTTTCTTCAAGTATTAGTTTGTAGGGATTTGATTAAATACGGGTTCGATCATGGGTGGATATTAGTTAGAGAACCATCCAAAACCATGAAGTACTGGACAGTTGTTTCGTCTCAGTTTGGGACTCGTTGGCACTACACACCCACCGTGGTTCGATTTAGAAGGGTTAGAATCCATGGGTCACTGAGTCAGGTCCCAGTGGCTGAATGGCATTTGAGCTTGCCCTTTAACCAGAAGTTCATGGGCTCGAACCATAGTGGATGCATGCCCCTGATGAGTCTCAAACTTGGACGAAATGGCTGTCCATCACTCCCCGGCTTTCAGTGTTTCTCTAACTGATATCAATCAGCAGTCAAACTCGATTAACTATTATTAAAAAACTTATCAGCACTAGACACATGGAAATTTTTGTATTGTATTAAAAATGCTTTATACATATATATATTAGTGTGGAGCCGTAATAATAACATTTTTATTCTGCACAGTATTGCCTGATATTTCTCCTTCGTACAATATCTTCAAGTAAAATATTAATTAAACAGTATGTATTGTGATACAATGGTCTCTGAGCTGAAACACAAACCATTCCATTATGATATATATATCCGCATTGTCTCCTTCAAGAAATCCACCATATCTAGTTGAAAGCCAATTGTAAGATGATCAGAGGTACATTCTGATATCAAAGGACATAACTGAAGAATAGTTATCTCATGTACTGCATCACGTTAACATCCAAAATCAGGTCTTTCCTCAAGTTTAGTAGAACCTGGCGAATCATCAGCTTGTAAACACCTTACATACACACAAGAGTAGATAACATCATTAAAGGTCATATCTCAATCGAGTAAAACAAACCGAACGAGGAAAATATATTCAATAGAGAGATGGAAGTTTTTGGTAGCTCAAGTTTTAAGCAGGCCGACAAGGAACTAATTGATGAGTAAATATTTCTTCGCTCAATTCCTTTGTCTTCTAAATATCTAAACAGGACAGTTAATGGTGGTAAACTTTAGTCTGTATTCATAATATTCTCTGTTTATCTGTTTCACTGTCAATTCTCTCTTTTTCCTTTCACTTAGTATAACCCATTATTTCTAATGATATTCACTTGAATTACTTATTCATTAGAATTGATATTTTTTAAAAACATTATTATCATTTTGAGTTTTCAGAAAGTAAGCAAATAACCAGAAAGTGAAAATTACACTTGATCCTCTTTGAACAAGAAGTAGCTCTTGTGGTTTAGTAGCTTATTGAAATTAGAAGTATTTGACGCTAGGTTGGAGTTCAGTCGGGAACACTAACACTTATTAGGATGAAGGTATTTTGAGTTAAAAAGTCATATCTTGGACAAAGAATCCTTCTGAAATTTTACTGTTAGCCATGACTTACGATGATACATCTGATTCATTTCTGTATTGCTTCTTATTCTTTAGTTGTCGTTAACTTTTGAACAGAAATAAACAATTTTTTTAAGTGAACACTTAGTGAAATAAAACCCAAGGATAGTTGGAAATAAGCCTGAGTTCATTCAATAACTTATTATTGTCAGCAATATAATTACCCATTTCTTAATTTCAAAACCTTTTCAATTAACACATTGTTCATAAATGACTTTTATGTTATCTGAACTAACACAACCTACAAATCTTCTATGGACAGATTCAAATCCACCTATACACAACAGCAAACAAGTCCAATATCCTGTGAAAGACCAGGTTCATAACAGTTTCGTAGAGAAATAACAGACAAATGGAAACTTTCACTGGATTTTATCAGGAGCTGACACTGGTTAGAGAACCATTCGAAAAACCAACTTGGAGTATTGGACAGCTGTTTCATTCTAATTTGGGACTCTTCATCAGTACACAACCACCGGGGTTTGAACCCAGGATCTCCTGGTTACAAGGCGAGCTCGCGGACCATTAAGCCACTGAAGCCCGATTCAATGGCCCAAACTAGGAGGGAACAGCTGTCTAGTAATCCCAGGTTTTCTAATAATTCTCTAACCGATATCAGCTAATGATGAAATCCTGTGACCAATCAATCGAATCCCTACAAACCAATACTTGGAAACTTATGCATTCACCTCAAGATGCTGTTCATTAGATACATCTCTTGGCCGCCTGCTTGAATTACTGAGCTACCTGAATTTCCACCCAACACATTACATCATATTCTCTCTAATTCTTCCTGTCCTAACCATTTTATTACATCCTTGGGTCACAAAATGTTCTCATGCACATTTTTAGTTCGCTTTCAAACCACCAATGCTCATCTTGCGGGAACGAAAAACAAGTATCATAACAGATTAGTAGATGCTTCTGATGCAACAGCATTACTTAACGTGATATCCTGTAGACTGCTATTTTACTTGAAGATCCTGGGTGACGACGAGATGTGGAGCAATAAATTACTCTGAGAATTTTGTATACTATGTAAACAATTACTCCGTTGATTTCAATAATTCTCTAATTGATATCAGTTCACGGTTAATTTTGAAATAACGTGAATGTTCACCCAGAGTAGGTCCTTAAATTTATAACTATATTCCATTCAGTAGTTTCAATTATAATGAATATTTTCTCAAAATCTGCAAAGCCAAATTCTCCTTACTTTTGTACTCCAGAATATTCAAATAATACCATTTATTCAAGTATTGGTTTGTAGGGATTTGGTTGAGTGGTTATAGGATTTCATCATGAGCTGACATTGGTTAGAGAACCATTGGAAAATCTGGGAGTACTAGACAGTTGTTTCATCCCAGTTTGGGACTCTTCAGCAGTATGCACTCACCAGGGTTCGAACCCAGGCCTTGCAACCAGAAGGTCATGGGTGGGTGCGTACTGATGAAGAGTCTCAAACTGGGACGAAACAGCTGTCCAGTACTCACAGGTTTTCCAATAGTTCTCTAACCAATTTCAGCTCATAATGAAATCCTGTAACCAATACTATTTATTTCCCTGATAAGGTTACATGTATAAGTCACTTATGATTAAGAAAGTTGAAAAATTGCATTTTTCAAGTTGGTTTGACTTCACAGATAAATTTACTTTCTAACCTAACTATCCTGTCACCTTTTAAAATTTTTTCTGACAAATATTGACTCCTATGACTCAAATATGTTCTTTCTTTTCTCTTCGTTTGTTGTGTAGAATAGAATAAAAGCAATAAACTCTGTTGGATGAGTTAGATCTACTTACTTTTCTGATTCTTTTACATCCACCGTAGTTTTAAAATTTATTTACAGTGTGTCACCTTATGATATGGATGTCGAATAAAGTCGGATCACGTTAGAAACTTTCTTCATATCCACAGAACTAATTAATGATTAGTACAGTAACGCCTAGCAATACCATACAACCTTTGAAGTGGCGTATATATATATATAAAACGGCAGAAGATAAGGCAATTGGGAACGGAGAATATTTATTATGGGAAAACGTATCATATTTATACATTTTTAACCGCATTAAAACTCGGTTAGGTTAGAGGACAATAAACTGTTCTGATTGGTTGGCGACTGGTTCAAGGTTAAATAAAGGGGCGAAAAGATTTCCAATGAGGTTATTTCCAGACCACAACGTAAACTAGATCCATATTTGAGGATAAACGCTTCTAACTCTGCAGCTATAGACTTGAAATGTTCATTTCAGTTTTGGCCGCTTCCTATCAATATATATATATATATATATATCAAACAATGAATACACACAAAGAGTCTGTTTATCAATCAATGGACGTCTAAATAGTTACGATTTCTCATTCTTCAGACCGGTAATTACGGTTGGACAGTAGCAAGTTGTTCATTTATTATGGTACTCATTTATTTTATAAGGACTTACACTAAGGAACATGAGTGATTTAGTGTGTATCCTTCCAAGGTATTTCTGTTTCGAATAATAGTTGTCAGTATATTTATATTTGATTTACTTAGTGAATTATAGTGAAAGTTATTTAAGCTATAAGAATGAAGATGACACTGACAAATACTCGATTAACTAACTTTTTACCTCAAAATCTGGTGCACGAAGGATTGTTAATTATTTACATTCATCTACTTGAGGTAATTTAAGTGTATATGCAAATCTTATGGGCAAAATCCACAATTTGATATAAAGAAGTCATGTAGTCATAATTTAATGAAAGTTCGCACAAAATTAAGCAGTCATGTAACTAAAATCCAAATAAAGACATCAAACTCCTAAAGATTAGAAATAAAGTAAATGCTCAACGAATAAAAACGAGGAGTGCAGATAACCACCTAATATTTTTCGGGTATGGTTATTTTCTTTAAACTAAATGGTCTATTGAGGAGCTTCCATCGTTTTTCTAAATATCTCACTTCAGTTTGACTTCACAGTGAAGGCAGAGAACACAACTAGTCGACAGCACCCACCCAAGCTTTGTATTCTCACCACTGTTTCATAATCTAAAATAGAAACGAAATATTGTTCAAAACTAAACTGTTCGATGTTAAGAAGTCACATGAAAGACATACTGTTCAAAAATTTACAAGCCTGAAGGCTCATCGGACGAGTTTTGATTTTTACAAGGTAATAACTAATATCCATCAAACTGAGATTTTCAAGACGTTATAGGAAGATGCAACAAGCCAGAAGCTCATTAACAACATGAAATTCATGCCATTTCTTAAAGTATTCTTTCTTCGAGTATTAGTTTGTAGGGATTTGATTAATTACGGGTTCGATCATGGGTTGATATCAGTTAGAGAACCATCCAAAACCATGAAGTACTGGACAGTTGTTTCGTCTCAGTTTGGGACTCGTTGGCACTACGCACCCACCGTGGTTCGAATTAGAAGAGGTTAGAATCCATGGGTCACTGAGTCAGGTCCCAGTGGCTGAATGGCATATGAGCTTGCCCTTTAACCAGAAGTTCCTGGGCTCGAACCATAGTGGATGCATGCCCCTGATGAGTCTCAAACTTGGACGAAATGGCTGTCCATCACTTCCCGGTTTTCAGTGTTTCTCTAACTGATATCAATCAGTAGTCAAACTTGATTAACTATTATTAAAAAACTTATCAGCACTAGATACATGGAAATTTTTGTATTGTATTAAAAATGCTTTATACATATATATATTAGTGTAGAGCCATAATAATAACATTTTTATTCTGCACAGTATTGCCTGATATTTCTCCTTCGTACAATATCTTCAAGTAAAATATTAATTAAACAGTATGTACTGTGATACAATGGTCTCTGAGCTGAAACACAAACCATTCCATTATGATATATATATCCGCATTGTCTCCTTCAAGAAATCCACCATATCTAGTTGAAAGCCAATTGTAAGATGATCAGAGGTACATTCTGATATCAAAGGACATAACTGAAGAATAGTTATCTCATGTACTGCATCACGTTACCATCCAAAATCAGGTCTTTCCTCAAGTTTAGTAGAACCTGGCGAATCATCAGCTTGTAAACACCTTACATACACACAAGAGTAGATAACATCATTAAAGGTCATATCTCAATCGATTAAAACAAACCGAACGAGGAAAATATATTCAATAGAGAGATGGAAGTTTTTGGTAGCTCAAGTTTTAAGCAGGCAGACAAAGAACTAATTGATGAGCAAATATTTCTTCGCTCAATTCCTTTGTCTTCTAAATATCTAAACAGGACAGTTAATGGTGGTAAACTTTAGTCTGTATTCATAATATTCTCTGTTTATCTGTTTCACTGTCAATTCTCTCTTTTTCCTTTCACTTAGTATAACCCATTATTTCTAATGATATTCACTTGAATTACTTATTCATTAGAATTGATATTTTTTAAAAACATTATTATCATTTTGAGTTTTCAGAAAGCAAGCAAATAACCAGAAAGTGAAAATTACACTTGATCCTCTTTGAACAAGAAGTAGCTCTTGTGGTTTAGTAGCTTATTGAAATTCGAAGTATTTGACGCTAGGTTGGAGTTCAGTTGGGAACACTATCACTTGTTAGGATGTAGGTATGTTAGGCTGAAAAGTCACATATTGGACAAAGCATCCTTCTGAAATTTAACTGTTAGCCATAACTTACCATAATACATCTGATTCATTTCTGTATTGCTTCTTATTCTTTAGTTGTCGTTAACTTTTGAACAGAAATAAACACTTTTTTTAAGTGAACAGTTGGTGAAATAAAACCCAAGGATAGTTGGAAATAAGCCTGAGTTCATTCAATAACTTATTATCGTCAGCAATATAATTACCCATTTCTTAATTTCAAAACCTTTTTAATTAACACATTGTTCATAAATGACTTTTATGTTATCTGAACTAAAACAACCTACAAATCTTCTATGGACAGATTCAAGTCCACCTATACACAACAGCAAACAAGTCCAAGATCCTGTGAAAGACCAGGTTCATAACAGTTTCGTAGAGAAATAACAGACAACTGGAAACTTATACAGGATTTTATCAGGAGCTGACATCGGTTAGAGAACCATTCGAAAAACCAACTGGGAGTACTGGACAGCTGTTTCATTCTAATTTGGGACTCTTCATCAGTACGCACCCACCGGGGTTCGAACCCAGGATCTCCTGGTTACAAGGCGAGCTCGTGGACCATTAAGCCACTGGGGCCCGATTCAGTGGCCCAAACTAGGAGGGAACAGCTGTCCAGTAATCCCAGGTTTTCTAATAATTCTCTAACCGATATCAGCTAATGATGAAATCCTGTGACCAATCAATCGAATCCCTACAAACCAATACTTGGAAACTTATGCATTCACCTCAAGATGCTGTTCATTAGATACATCTCTTGGCCGCCTGCTTGAATTACTGAGCTACCTGAATTTCCACCCAACACATTACATCATATTCTCTCTAATTCTCACTGTCTTAACCATTTTATTACATCCTTGGGTCACAAAATGTTCTCACGCACATTTTTAGTTCGCTTTCAAACCACCAATGCGCATCTTGCGGGAACGAAAAACAAGTATCATAAGAGATTAGTAGATGCTTCTGATGTAACAGCATTACTTCACGTGATATCCTGTAGACTGCTATTTTACTTGAAGATCCTGGATGACGACGAGATGTGGAGCAATAAATTACACTGAGAATTCTGTATACTATGTAAACAATTTCTGAAGAATAAAACTTTTATTTATTTATTTTTCAAAATATTATTAAATTGTCTTTTAATCTCTATGACCACTGCTTCGTTTGTCGACCGGTAGCATGTTTTTAATTTTAAACTTCATGAAAAACAACTTTCACCTTCTTTAACTTCAATAGTTCCATTTTTAGTTTCTTTCTATTTCTGTCTTTCCTACCTTATGCATGTGTGTGCGTGTGTGTGTGTCTGTGTGTGTGTGTTTGCACAGATTTAGAGATAAAATAACTAAATGAAAAGCATTGCATCTTCTTTCTTTTTTAATGCACAATCTGAACAGCTTCAATCCCTATGATTGGTTAAAAGTGAATTGGAATTACATAAATCACTATTGCCCAACAAATAGAAATTGAAGGCAAAAAAATGTAGGCAGTAGATGAATAGTGAAGAGAACAGTTTACTGGAATTGAAAAATTCTTATCTTTATCTTGTCAATTCATTTTATCACTGCAGAGTAAAACACTGTCTTTGGAAAATGTACACGTTTGTGAAATAAACCTTATTTAGTTGCAAAAAATTTCATGTAAAATGCAGATAACTCAGTTTACTTTGGATTAAAGGATTTTCTACTCTTATTACAGTAAGTATTACCAAATCTGTAGATATATGTACACATATATTTGCATAAAACTCTTATAAAACTACAGTTAATTATCATACATATATATTTAATTATATAATGGAAATTCGTAAAAGTATTGAAGCTAATTTTCTCACCTGCAAACACTGTCATCAACCATATAAACAACCTAAAGCCTTAGTATGTTTACATTCATTTTGCCAGTCATGTCTAGAAGATATTATTTCAAAGCGTAAAGCAGATGAAGAAGCCAAAGAGATTGAAGCCTTGAAATTGTTGTATAAAACATCAAATTCTAGTGATTATACATCTGGTTATCGTCGTAAATGGTCATCACGTTTTCGTTATGGTGATTACTCGTCATCATCAGCCTATGGATCTTCACGGTATACTCGACAAGCTCCAACAAAAGATGATGTAATCACATGTCCAATATGTCAAAAGGATACTATTGTACCAAGCGGGGGAGTAACAAGTCTACCAGCGGATCAGTTAGCTGATAAACTTGCCTCTATGGTAGATCGTATGCCTAATTTTCCTGTTTGTGATGTTTGTACTAAAGAACCTTTGATGACGAATGCACATTTAAATGGCATTAAATCTCAACAGTCCAGTATGCAGACTAGATTTAAACAGTCAAGATATACAGACTTCAATAGATATGCTAACAGTGATGATACACTAAGTGAGGATGACAGTGCAGAAGATGAAGGGGTTTCTCTTGATAAATTAAGTATGCAAGACAGTGTAGACAATTCAGAAGCATTCAGTCCTCAATCAGCACGTGAATCCAATGATCGACATAAGGAAAGAAATCAAAATCATTTACGGAAATCTCTAACCACAGGTCGAAGATGTAATGATTCAATTGGTCCAAGACCAGCAAGTGCGGCGTGTTTAGAATGCGGTAAAAGACTGTGTGATTACTGTCAAGAAGCTCATTCTAGAATGCCAGTCACCTCCAACCATGTACTAATTCAAGTAGAACAAATGGAACAACTTCGGTGTGATAGACATCCTCGTGAGTTGAGACGATTTTTTTGTCTAACTTGTCGGGCTTATATCTGTATTATATGTGCTTTTGAAACACCTACTGACAATATGCTTTCAAAAAAGGAGAATTTAATTTACTCTGGTCATGCAGATCATGATATATTATCGATGAGACAGGCTGTTTCTGCTTATCAAGATCAATTGAGTTTAAAAAGTGCTGAGACACAATCTCATATGAGTCAAATTGAACTCTTTTTAACTGGTTTACAGATCTGCGAAAATGAAATGCGTCAGTTACGTACAACAATTGAAGATACTGCAATGGCTTATATTGATCGTATTCATTTACAAAGAGCAAAATTATGCGAACAGGTGGATAAAATGGTCGGTATTGAATTAGATCAAATAACTACTGAGTGTAATCGATTAACAACTGCTACAGCAGCATGGTATAATTTTATTAACGATGATTGTGTCACTAGTCGTTTAGACCTTATGGATCCTATTGAAGCGTTAAGCGAAGCAGGACCAATAATGGATCGATTGAACAGGTGTTTACAACTAGCTTCCAGTTCAATGTTAACTACTCCTGAGTGGCAGTTGTTTTTGTCTCAGTTAGCAGTAGCAGAAAAAACTATCCAAAATACAAATTATAATTCAAGTAAGCTTGAGAAAACAAACGGTGATGTCAGTGACAATGATGACGATAATAAAAGTTGTGACAGTAATTATGAAAAAGAACAGTTAACAGAAGATCCACGTATAACATTCTGGCGTTCTAGAATTGGTAGTTTTCAATCAGGTGAAGTGAATCTAGGCCGGATAGTCACTCCAAGTCAGTTAGCTGCAGAAGCGAAAGTTAAAGCTGCACAATTCATCAGTACACATGTACAAACTGGTCCAGAATTGATCAAAACACTACCACCACCAAAAGGAGCACTTCTTCATCGTGCTATACAAGTCGACTTTCTAAATGCTAATTTAGACGATCGAGGTACACAGACAGACGCACCAGCTTCAAAAAATGTATTTCATCTTAAAGTGGATGCTGGTACACAATATTTAAGTTCAGATGTAAATCCGCCTGTGAGTATTTATCGTTCAATTAAACAAATTCTAGTTCAAAAATGATAACCTATTGTTCTGAAGTAGATTCAATACCTCTGTTTCTCTCCAAACATTACCTACTTTCATTGACAACGACATGAAACAGCAAAGAAGGATATACTGACAACAATTATCGTTTTAACAAGCAACAGTGTTTCCCTTTGCTCGCTTCCTTTCTGCCTTGCAAAATTTTTGTGTATATCATATAACACAGCATGATATTAAATTGTATTCTACTCACTTTTCTATCTCAAAATGTCATATCAGTCAAATAAAACAATTTAGAAGTATAACAATAATAATAATAAATTCTTCAACTGTTCAATGAATTTGAAAATTTAAAAATGCATTAAATTAGATCTTTTGCTTTTCTAAGAAGATTCTCTTTCTTTGTTATTTCTTTCTCACAGTTTGTATAATTTTAAAAAATGCACTGACAAGGTAAAGTGATACTTATTTCCTTAAAAGTGACTTCTTCTTCCTTATCGTAAATTACTGTGTGAGCCTAATATTAAATTTTGATATAATACATATATATATTATAATAAAGATGCTAAAGAGTACCTTTGAAGAAACTGTTCTTCGTTCATGTGGTCTCAGGTCATCGGTCTCCATTTGTTAGGAGGATTTATAAGTCGAGTTTAGAAATGAAAAGCTGAATGTGGACAAAGTGCTCATAGTCAGAATTTCCACTTTATTTTAATGATTTTTCGTCTGCATGAGGTCTGTCACAAATCTTCAGATGTTTGGGTCTGTATCAGTCAGTGAACAAATAGTATAACTTATCAGTATCCGGCTTAAACAACTATTCATATAGAATAATATATTCTAAGTATGCCCTTCGCTAATACTTCAGAACGTTCAATGTTCTAACATTAGAAGGCTTTTTTCTTAAATCCAATTTAGATAGCCATCCCATACCGAAAGGACACTGCTGAACAACTTCAAAGACTATTTGCCTCATATAATGTTAAAGTCTATGTCAAACCTTCTAATTCTCTGGAGAAAGCGTTAGTGCATGTCAAAGATATAGTTCCCAGAATGTCACAAAGTAATTGTGTCTACAAGATAAAGTGTTCAGAATGTAATGCATGCTATATAGGGGAGAGCAGTAGGCAGGTGAAGGTCAGAGTGAATGAACATAGACTATGCACGAAACGTCCACCTAGAAATGAAGTAGAACTAAAAAGTCTAGAAAAAAAATCGGCCTTAGCAATGCATGCTATAGACAGCGGACATAAGATTGATTTCGACAATGTCGAAATTCTTGGAAGAGGATTTCATTCACATAAAGAAAGATTGACTTCTGAAGCCTTGCACATCTTAACCACATCGAATGCAGTGAATAGGAAAGAAGGGATAGACTTATCACCTATATGGCAAACTCTTATGAAGCAAGACAAATGAAAAAATCAATAAACACTCTATGAGCCTCCATGACCTTTTAAAATATGTAGGATCATGTTTATCACATATGAATTCACGTATTTTCCATATGACAAATAACATACACACACACTCATACAAAACTAATCTGTACAAACTAACTATAGAAGAGTGAACACAACAACAACTTGACATTAGTCATTACAAATATATATGATGACTACTTACATATTTTCTATTGGTAAAAATGTCCATGGACAAATGACCTTCAAATAAACTGACTTCAATTTATGTAAAAATTTTTGACTATATATTTTGATGATTAATAATAATCCGAATAAATCTGCTGAAGAAGCTGTGGCTTACACAGCGAAACGTTCAGAAAAATCTTGTTTTGATTTTCTTAACACGCTGGGATTAATTTAAACAATTTATAATGGATCAATCTGACTCGGCGCTCAAATTATTCCAGGAAGTTCGTAACACCTACGGCCTGGAAACCTATAACCAATTTAGATACTAAAGAACTAAAGAACTCTTTTCAATGAGGTAAATTTAAAAAGCGGATAGTTTCCACAGGTTAAAGCAGGACAGTAGGAGAGACGAAAAATTGTCGCAGTGAATAAGTTTTAAGTAGGATCATTCGTGAATACATAAGTAAAAGAAATAAATTATTTTTTCAAAATGGATTCTTGTCATTATTTTAGAATTAAAGAACGAAACGGAAATAGGCTATTGAATTAGCGAAATTTTTGTATACACCTAACAGTGCCACTGATCAAAACGCTTGATCCAAATGTCTTCAGTTATCCGAAAATCTGAGGCTAAGCTGCTTATTCAGAAAGTTAATACAACCACTCTTTTTCTGAGACATCATTCAACCATTCTGCAGTTCGGTTGCTGTCATCTTTTGACTGAATAGAGCTCATTTGTTTATTCTTATTCTTCGATTTCCGTAATTTCTTCAGACGATTCTATTTATCAGACTTTGGTCTTTGACGGGTAGACCATATAGAACTTTCTATCCCTCAGTCTAAATATCTACGAATATGCAGTAATACAAATGACTATGTTGTGAAGATAACTGAATCACGTGCAACAAATCCTTGTTTTTCCGATAAAAGGCAGGTCAACAGAGATTCTTCTACAAGACCGTGTTGATTTAAGTCATCACAGTTGAAAACAGAAGCTGAAAATAATAAAAGTAAACGGAATACTTCCGAATTCTGAAGGTGACAGTAAAAATGTTTTTTAAATGTTTTGAACATTTTACCTTGTTTCAAAAGATTGCATGAAATTTAATGAATTTTAAGTTCAAAAAACGTACTTCTAGAAAAAAATGCAAAAGGATTTTTACCCAGATTTTTTTCCAGGGAATAATTATTTTGAAGCAATAAATTTCTGGATCCAGCACCAATCACCATCAACGGGAGGGATTTGAAAGAGGTTACTTCATTCACTTATCTAGGGAGCATTGTCTCAACTACAGGAGGAACGGACGAAGATGTCAAATCGAGAATGGGAAAGGTGAGAAACACATTCATCAACCTGATACCAATCTGGAAATCTTCGTCACTCACCATCAACAACAAAATTCGGATTTTCAATACAAACGTCAAGTCAGTCAGTTTTTTCTATACGGATCAGAAACTTGGCGGGTCACAAAGAATATTTCCAACAGCCTGTTGCAGACATTTATCAACAACTGTCTTCGTTCTATACTGAAGATCAGATGGCCGGAAAGAATCACCAACAGGAAACTATGGGAACAAACAAAACAAGAACCAATCACCCAACAAATATGCAGGAGAAAGTGGAGATGGATTGGACACCCGATGAGGAGGCCGCTGGGTGACATCGCGCGTCAAGACCTTGATTGGAACCCGAAAGGGAAGCGGCGAGTAGGACGTCCAAGGATGACATGGAGGAGATCGTTTGAAGAGGAGCTGAAACAGTATGAACTAACATGGATGCAGGTGAAAAGTACAGCAGAAGACAGAATCAAGTGGAGACCTGCAGTTGAAGCCCTTTGTTCACTAGGAACCCAAGGGAACAATAATAATAAATTTCAGGACTCGCTGTGTTAGCTCACCTCAGTTCACTTCAAGATGTATATAGGATACTCTGCTTTACAGTAGACTGTCAATGGCTTTGACAGCTGACTAGAGATATCTGTGAATGTGACACTGGAAGTCATGGAAAGATAGAGAGCGAATGTCTTTATGTTGCAGAGATACCATACGGAAATTGGTTGACAAACACTAAAAAACCTAATTTGAGCTAAGGTTGTATTCGACAGTCTCCATCCAACCGATGAAACGTCTCTCATTTTGAAAGTGGAATTTCGTAAGAAGAGGCCATTCAGTAATCCCTTTATGCTGATAAGTTTTCTTATTTTTAAAAATGTAACCTTTTTGTTTAATTCGACAATACCCACCTTACATCATATGGATGCATTAATGCATTACACATCGTTACGCAAATGGAAAGGATATAGAAAATTTATAGAATCGATACAGACAAATGTATAATTAATTTGTAAATGTAAATTCCATAGAAATCTTTTCTAAATGACATGTAATTACATAACACAAGGATGTTATATTTTGTATGATTAATGTAGTAATTTTTTCCCTTCTATTGACTCTGCATATGCTGAAAATTTCCTAATTAGACAAAATGCAAAAACCATTTATACTGGAGATATTTTTTATAGTTTCGACAATTAATGGAAGCCTATGTGGATATTAAAGTCATTAGTAGGTTGTAACTAGACAAACGATGCTATTTTTCCCTCACTTCTCTTTAAAAAATCGAATACACAGAGCGTTTTATTATCATATAGTAAAACGAAGTTGACAAGAACAATCCTTTTATAAATAAGAAGGATATAGAGCTGTGAAAAACTTACTACCTCTATACTGGTTGAACAACTGCTTGGAAGAGATTTGTCTTCTAAAATCACTAGGAAGTCAACTTACCGTATTCATAGCCTTCGTATTGTTCTTTTCTGGAGTACGTTTAAAACTAACGCAGGTTAATGATAACTACATCGAAGACACTTAAGGTAACGTTATGTTAGATACTCTAACCTGTATAGTTTAATTGCTAGGCCTTCATCGTCCTTGTGGATGACTTTAGCCTTGACTTCCATGTGAAAATTGAGATTTAGGAATTCCCTTTGGCCCAGATATCCGTCTGTTCCGGTTTTCTTGACTGTGACTGATTGTCTTCGGAGATATGTTTTTATTTACAACTGTTACATTTTCGTCACGAAGCGACATCAGTTAGAGAGATGACTAAAAGCCAAGAAGCACTGGACAGCTGTTTCGTCCTATACTGAAACTCTTCATCAGCGTGCACCCACAACCCCATCATGGACTGAACTCAGGACCTTCAAGCTCGTTGATCATTCAGCCACTTCGGTTAGATCCCTGGTGGGATTGTGTATGCGAAATGCTGAAAAGTCCCAGGATAGGGCGAAACAGATGTTCAGTGATATCTCTAAATGATTTCGTTTCATGACGCAAAGCTAAAAATGCTAATTAATGCAAAATCCTCACAAATACTATAATCTGAATATAAATGTATTGAACTGTGTTGATATTATTCGACTCATTGATCCCATATTTGACTTTTTGATCGTGTGACGTATTGTTTATCATTTGACACATTTGATCTGCGTCAGCATGCCTGTTATTTACAAATTCATTTGGGGACCAGGCTTTAAAAAATTATCTGGTGTTCTTCATGCTGCCTCTGACTAAGATTCTTAGATAGGGAGAGCTTAGCAGTTAAGCTGTCTAGCTGAGAAAACTTCATAACACTGAAAACATCCACCTGGTCTACAAATATCCTTTACTTTAATACACTTAGGGCATTGCCTTAGTAGTATAAGCTACACTGAACTTAAAGAGCGTCACTATTTTCACTAGAACTCAAAATAAACAATCCGGCCAGGGATCGAATCAAGAACCTTCAGGTTACAAGGCAACCTCGTCGGCCGTTCACATCAGTTCATGATCAAACCTGAAATCAGTCAGATTCCTGCAAACGAACACTTGAAATTTAATCTAGTGATTCACTACAGGATGAAGTTGCCTTAAGTCAGAGTGTGAAGTCATGGCCAATGGGATCCACCAAGCTAAGCTTGAGGACATATACTCACCGATGAGATTGTCTGCTGTTAACGTTGTATACCACAAATTGGCAGAGGTTAAGACTCACAGGACAGAAAACTCACTCCCAGTTGCCAAATGATCAACATGCTTGCATTTTAATCTGTAGGTCTTCGGTTCAGTCGCTTGGAGGTGGTTTCATGAGTATGTAATGCTGAATGGACACAGACAAGGATGAAACAACTGTCCAGTACCCCATCGTTTTCAGTAGTTCTAATAACTGAGGTCAGAACGTGTTCAAACTTGAAATCAATTAGATTCACTTTTCCTTAAGAAAAAAGATATTTCAGGTGTTTTGCATGTTCAATTTCAAAGCAGTATGATGAATTTACAGCAGTCCCGAACTCAAGAAATATAAATGCGCCCTGAGAAGTACAGTGTATGTTGCTGATTCTTACACCGTTTCGTGATTTCTGACATACAACATGGTCGTGATAATATCCTTTTTTTCTTCATCCCTTTAGGCGAAACACAGCGCTTCAAGGTAGAGTTCTGAAGTTTCGGTAGCAGTGCTTTTTGATTTTTACGGGGTGGGGTTGCTAGCCTAACGCTCAACCCTCCCTCTTTACCGACCTTACTACCGGCTTAGCAAGGTTTAGAAGTGCGTCGACAGGGGATCGAACCCCAAACCACATGCGTGGTTGGTGAACACTCTGCCTCTAAGCCACCAACGCATTTTGGATGCATTCCAACCAGAATTTAACACATAAACTACAAACTTCTAAATAAATGTTTCATTAGGTAAGTTTTCGTTTGTATTCTAAAGAAACAGTTGTCAGAGAAATTCTTAAATTACTCAGCACTTCATTCACTTCATCTTCTATTTGAAATGATTAAGCAATCCAAAACGACTTAATTTTTTTCTCATCTGACATAAATAATTATTTCCCACGTCATTTTAAACACTAATCCCTACTAGCTATTTTAAACAATATTCAATGATTCACTAGGCTAAACCTGAAAAATTAAATACTATGCAGCATCTCCCCAGCATTCATTTATTGATTGTAATAATTGTGGTCTTATAGTTACTTGACATTTATCCTGAAAACTATATAGGACTAAAACTTGCATAGATGACTAATAGGAGAGTAAGTTTTAAAAAAACTGATGCATAGAGAAAGTCTGTTTGCCTTCAACTGCACAGTTGAAATATTTCACTTAAGTGTAGTGTATTTGTTGTGACAGTTAATTTAAACAGTATAACCATTAGAAGCTTATTTTACTAATGTATGATATATCCATATATTATGTACAGTAGTATGTAGGAGGTGAATGAGATAACCAAAATATACGAATATATGTACAACATTCATCATCGTTTAATGCTACAACATTTTTCTAGTAAAGTGAATAGTGTAATATAACCCACAATTAGAATGCTGATAAATTGGTTTTTCTTTAACTTTAAAACAGTGTAGCACACCTTTTGTAGTATTCTCAGTTTCAGTTTCGAATTTACTGAATAGTAATTTTCAAAGTGACTAAATCTGTGCATTGCTCACGTAGTCAATGAAATATTTAAAAATATCAGTGTGTAACTGAAGCCACTGAAACTCCCTTTAAATTAAACATTACTTCAGACTAATTTTCAAGTATTGGTTTTGTAGGGATTTTTGTTTGATTAAATGGAGGATTTCATCATGAGCTGACATCAGTTAGAGAACCACTGGAAAACCTGGGAGTACTGGACAGCTGTTTCGTCCTAGTTTGGGACTCACTCACTAGTGACTGGCCCTATTCAGGCAGTTAACCTGGGTTCTAGTGGGAAGCCGTGACCAGTAGGGTACAGCAGGTTGAAGATGAGGCAGTAACTCATCGAAGAAGACATTGTGAAATGGTCGCGCTATGTCGTGAATTGGCAGAAGTTAGAATTCAAGGACCATTGGATCGGGTCCCAGTGGCTCAATGGTCTACGAGCTCGCCTTGTAACCAGAAGGTCCCGGGTTTGAACCCTGTTGGTGGGTGCGTACTGATGAAGAGTCCCAAACTAGGACGAAACAGCTGTCCAGTACTCCCAGGTGAGTTTTCCAATGGTTCTCTAACTGATGTCAGCTCATGATGAAATCCTCCATGTAATTACTTCAGACGTTAATCAAGGCTTGGTTTGAAAATTTAATGAAATAGTGACTAGTGAAACAAGCTGTTTGATACATCTTAGTCCAGCTTAGATGTGCTGATTAAAGTTTACAGTTAGTTGCGATCGATTAGACCTTGCTGTTAACTCTAACTGAAGATATTCGCTGAGTTGGTAATAAATTAAAGTACACAAAGTACACACACTTGAACTGGAACTTAGGTATAGAAATCTATAGGTATTTTAATAATTTAGTAATAGTGAGTGAATTAGTGTTATTAACAACATTATTGTTGTTTAAATAACATTGAATCAATATATTATTATAATATCAGTGGATTACAGTTCGATAGCATCAATATAACCATACACTATCGTGAGTCGCGTGAAACAACCAGTGCTTTGTGTGCAAAAGAAGCAAGTTCAGCCACTACTACTGCCCTGGCAGGCCTTCAGTTGAGACTATAAATTCATGAATTTGTATTATTATCTTTCCTAATTTTTCTGATATTCATTCAGTGTATTGTTATGTTGATGCTATCGAACTGTAATCTATTGATATTATTATTATTGATTCGATGTTATTTGAACAATAATGTTGTTCATAGCACTAATTCATTCACTATTATGTGTATATAACTGTAGAACCTGATGAAGATCAGGTTATCAAAAAGAATATTCTTTGTTCAGTAACCATTCTTTTCAAAAATTTAATAGGCATTTTCAGCCAATTTAGTAATATCCTGAATACTTTTACCTCTGCTGGCATTTATAATCATCATATAAACTCATAAAGAAGGAGTGATGATGCTCTGTGCTAGCCAACAAAACCAGATTTGTGCCTTAGAAATCATAGTTTAGTAAGTATGCCAGTGGAATTACAGATATAATGAATAATTACTTTGATAAAATCTTTCATTACTGGTTGACTGTTCCTCTTACTTTTAGCCTGAGCATTTCTACTACCGTTAAAGTAAGATAGAAGCGTAGTTATTCTATGATATGCTGTGTAGTGACATGCTTCATTTATTCAAAAAGATGTGATTATTCTCTAGTCTACTAAATAGGATTATTGAAACTCGAGGAGGGTATGTAGTATAACACTCATACTTGTGGATATCGCTATGAACTGGCTTTCATGTCGTGCTTTAAATGTTTCCCCTGCGATTCCATGTTTATGATTTTACTGGATTGATCCATGTGATCTCAATTCGTAAATAGGCTCCTTTGACGGATGAAGTGAATTTTCTTCACATGTAGTTGATCACCCTAAAGTGTATACATAGATTATTCATTTTTGAAAATATTATGAGTAAACTATTCAAATGTATCAAGATCCGGATCATTCGTAAACTCATTGTATTTAAACAGCCAAACAACATGTTGGATACTGTTATGTATTGCATCAGAATTTTACTATTTAAAACTGGAATGGATTGGACTTCAACAAAAATACTCACATGCTGGAATTATTTGTACTTTTGATGTTGTTCTTGGGCTATATAAAAGATAGCTATTCATATGAATACTGGATTGTATGCAAGAGGATCTACCAACTGAGATAAAAGATCCAGTCTCTGACTAGGTCTTAATTTCAATACCAATCTACGAGCATATTGATGGACTGTTGTGTGAATTTGTTTTCATAGTTGAATCGACCAACCTCCTGGCTGACAAGCCAATGACCGCTGTTTTAAATCCTGCTGCTATCTGACTTTTGTCTTAACTTCAAATGTCACCTGCCTACACCTACTGATAGTTGTGTGTTGAATTTGAAACACTTCACCTGCTTTCGAACTCTGTCTCATTTCACGCTTCTCATTTTCCTAAAATCTTACTCTCATATCATTCATTCTGAATACCTTTTAAAATGTATTGTATCAGACATTTGAATGTGTGGTTATTAATCTTCATCAAAATAACGTCTTCTAGAAATATATATATGAAATTTTCTTATCTTCAAAACACTTACTTTTATCCCAAAACCCTGGGGAATATTGTTCATCCAGGTTTTATATGACCTCCAACTGTCTTTATTAATTACTTATGAAATTCACTCTTTTTCACTTTATTGTACGTATCTTACAGTGTGATGATTTAGAGTGCATATTTTCTCTGCAAAGTGGTATCACATACTGCATATATTTTGAAATTAATTTTAGGGTATGAAAAATCCTACTGTGATGCCTGTTTTCAAGCAGATTTTATAGTATATTATATACATATGATTTACATTTTTCGTTTTTATGATAACTAACTCAATAATTCAGAGAATACTTGATTACAACGAAAACACAAGACTGATTGCATGAAGAAAACGATTCTGAAAAACGTGAATTCATTGTCTGTCGTTGGTATTTTGTCATTTGCTAATTGTGATTTTTATCTAAATACGGAGGTTTCCGTAGCGATTCCATCGCTTATCTTGGCAGTATTGTTTCAATTACAGACGGACGGCACGGATGAGGATGTCAAAACCAGAACCTGAAAGGCAAAGCAGACCTTCATCACTCTAAAATCATTCTGGAAATCTTCTGAACTCAGCATAAAGTACAAGATTCGAATTTTCAACACCAATGTAAAGTCATTTCTTCTATATCGGTCAGAAACTTGGCGTGCGCGTCATAAAAGCATTTCCAATAGGTTGCAGACTTTTATCAAGCCTTCAGTCTATGCCGAAGATTTAATGTCCAGAAAGAATTATCAAAGATAAACCGTAAGAACAAATCAATCAAGAATGCATTGCTCAACAAATATCTCGAAGGAAGTGGGGGCGGCTCGGACAAACGCTGAGGAGACCGTCAAATGACATCGCGCGCCAGGCCATTGGAGCCTCAATGGGAAGTTGGTCCAAATACAAAATGGAGGAGATCGTGTTAGGAGATGAGATACTATGGGCAATCATGGGGCCATCTTGTGAGTACCACAGAGAATAAGACAAAGTTGAAGTGTGCTGCTAAAACCCTATGTTCCCCTCGGAAACTGCGAGAATAATAATAGTAATCTAAAAACGGAATCGCAGTACAACATGAAGTGATTTCATTGACCAAGAGGAACAAAATGAACAAGAATTAAAGCAGTGAAATAAAAAGTCACATAAGAAAAAATGCGGCGATTTAGAAAGAACGTATTATTATCAGAAATATCACGTAGAAGGAGACTGACAAATATAGTTGAAAATATTTCGCAAAATGTGGAAAAAGAGCAAGTAAATGAGTTGAATACAAACCAATCACCAACTGACGAGTAATATCTGATCTCAAATACTAGCTTGATTTCATCATTCTAGTATGCGATCGGATCGTTTAACTAATGACGAAAAAGACTGAAGTGCTTTATGAATATCGAAAATAATACCCATCATCCAAAGGTTCCAAGTCTACCTTAACGAAAAGTGCCAACTACTGTGAGATAGTAAGAGAGGACGATTTATGCTAATTGATTTCTAGTATTTTATTCGAAAAAATAAACTGATATTTAGACATCAAATTCAGTTTGTCGTTAAATTAATAGTAACAAATTCGTTTTTCAACTTAGAAGATCCAACTCGTAATCACTCAGGTTCATGCTATTTTTTTATTCATTGAGTTCCGAGTGGAATATAAGGTTTGAGGCCATGAAGTTATAGTAACAGTAATGTTACTTTTATCGGGAAGAGGAGGTCTGCTAGGCTTACTATCAACCGTTCCGCTTTTCAGGGCTTAGGAACGGCTGGGCGAGATTTAGGAGTGCGTCAGTCGGCAATCCAACCTGAACCACTCACGAGAGTGGTGTGCATTCTGTCATTAAAAATCGATACCTTAGACCATTATTCATTGCTTTTTAGTAGTGAATAAATTCAACTGAAGTCAACAAAATCCTTACTCAACTCAACAATCTGACAACCTGTACACGAAAAGATGGTAAAAGTTGACTGAAAATCTAAACTGCGGTAAAATTTAAACAAAACTTATATTTCACAAGATCATGAAACAGTTGCTTAGGTATGACGCTAAACTAGACATTATTTAGCATATCAGAGAAAGTGAAACCTCAAGAAGCAAACAGATTAGATTAGGTTATCCTTAGCATTCTTAATTAGAAGTATATACAAGCTTCGACCTGATTTAACCGACCATTTCTTTTTGTGAGAGATTCTTTCTCACTGACAAATAAACAACATCTACAAGTTAACCTTAAGGCCACATGATCTTTAGCTTATGATCTATTTAACCTCATATTCAATCATTTCACACCTTTCTAAATGTCAAAAGATTATTATCATCAAATTAGGCTGAAAGGAATGCAGCAGATGCAAAATAAACACTGAACACGCTGAACAGTAACGTTCGCGTGCTGTTGTTTTCTTTTCCACTTTCAAGCTTTCACTTTAATTACAGTAACACAAAAGGTATAGATATTAGTTACTTATGTGAATGTTTTCTTTGAAGCGAAATTTCTGTATACCAATAAATTTGTCATAACTACTGCAAAATGAACCCGAAGATGATATACCTGAATGCACTGACCTTTTCATCTAGATTTTGTAATCCTTAATAGTATTATTATTCTATAAGAAGTGGGGATTTTATGTTAACTGATTTATAATTGCTACATGCATTAGTGTGATTGCATACCATTCACGGTAAAGATTACATTCGATAACAAAATACTATCTATTTATTTACCTTATTCAACATTATCTAAGACAGAAGACTTTGTTCACATGTTTCCGGTAAATACACCGAATGAGTGTATCCCTGGTAGAGCAGATAGTTTCACAACAATCTCCTAACCTGTTTGAGTATTTCTTAACTGGAAATTATTCCAACCGTTACACAAGATGGTAGTAAATCATGGTGTTAAAGACGTTTTTGAATTCATTGCCAACGTACATGATATCAATGTAAGTGGGAAGCAAATGCTATCCTTAGATGTCACATCACTGTTCACCAATGTACCACTTATGGAGACTGTGGAACTCATATGCCAACAGATACTAGAAAAACAGTTCGACATCGGAATTCCAATTATTAGTCTGAAACAGTTGCTTCTAAGGTGTACTATGAATGTACATTTCACACTCAACAACCTTTATTACAGACAAATCGACGGTATTGCCATGGGTTCTCCATTGGGGCCAATTTTGGCAGATTTCTTTCTTGCTAAGCTTGAAAATGGTCAGTTGAAACAAGTAATCGATAAAACTGATTCTTATTTTCGTTATGTTGATGATACGTTTACTATTCTTGATGTGAAAGCTGACAAGAATGAAATGTTAATAAAATTTAATGATGCACATCTATCGCTCATCTTCACTTGTGAAGAAGAACATGATGGTCGACTACATTTCCTTGACGTCCAATTGAGCAGAAGAGAGGATGGTTCACTCAAGAGAGATGTCTATAGAAAACCTACATCTGTAGGACAATATACACATTTCCTCAGTTTTGTACCAATCCGATACAAAATCAATTTGGTCAGATGCCTCACGAATAGAGCAAGACGTATCTGTACAGATGACTCCCTAGAAAATGAGCTAGGATACATCCAAAATACGCTGGTCCAAATGGCTTATCCTAGTAGATTTGTTAGGAGACACATGAACACCAAGTACAATCAAGAAAAACTGACAACAGTTAAAAAGAAACAACTGTTCATGAAATTGCAATTTAATGGGGACGTGGCTAGCGAAGTCTTACATCTGAGATTATCGAGAGCAATAAAACGGACTTATACTGCCGCCACCCTTTGTTTGTCATGTTCCAGCCGACCAATAATGATTGCTCAAGTGAAAGACAAGCTACCTAGCTGTGCCACTTCTATGTGCATCTATAAATTTAGTTGCTCCTGTGGAGAGAGGTATATAGGGCGAACAGCTAGACAGCTTAACAAACGCATTAATGAACATCTTCCTTCTTGGTTCGGAAAAGGACAAATAAAATCTATAAGAAGTTCTATTTTGGCTCATTTGATTGATAGCGGTCACCAAGTGGACAAAAACAGTGCCTTCAAAGTTATTTATCACATTCCATTGAGCCTTTTGGACGGAATTCGAAACCACCTTTTACACATAGCCGAAGCTATGGGAATTCGAGAGAACAATCCTAGTCTTTGCGTACAAAAGAAGTTTGTTCTACCTTTTTTCTCCCTTGGCCTAGGTGAATTCTATTCAAAACCCTCCCACCCTTTCTTATTTTCCATTTCCTTCGTACTTTTATGATATTTATTTAAACTCTGATTATCTGTCCACTTCACCTTTAGTATTACGTAACTTTTAAGATTTGACCTAATTTATTTATTGAATTGTTTACATATACATATATTACTACCTTCGTTATTCTTATCGCCACCTGCATAAACCTTAATATCAATATTTTGTTCTCATTATAATCATCGTTATTAATTACGCTCAAAACACTTACCACATTATTATTATTATTATATATTATTATCATTATTATTATTATTTGACCCATAAAATTACCGTCACTGGTTAAAAATTTTATATATATAAATCTATGTAAATTAGAGTAAAGCCTGAAGAAGATCTAACTGAAAACAATACTGTTCGCTTATATGTCTTGTTCTAATATTAAAAATGGGAATATTTAAAGATTTAAAATGTAAATGTCATTCTCTGTTATACATCAGTTTTACCAAATACAACAATGGGCAACTACAGACTAAATTCATAGTCTGTCAATCAGAATTTTTTATCGAATAAATACTGATTATCTCTGGGTTAGTCAGACAAACAATCGATCAGATTTCAAGAATTTGACAGACGCCCACTACTTGGCTTATTTGGCTATGCGATTAGTTTTCATGATGCATTTTCAAATATTATTATTGTTGATAGCTCCATCAGAATATATACATTCGAAATCATTGTGTGAGACTTCTAATTCGCTAATTTGGGTCACAGAATTCCCCAAGAAAACTGTCTAGCGTTCATTATTGTAAATCGGTATTCGTGTGAATACTTAGCGACCATATTATTCATTCGATATATTGAGTTATGAGACAGTCAGACAGTACAAAGATACACCGGATGTGCAGCTTACGATACTTTCTGTACATCTGGAAGAATTGTCTGTAGCTTGCAGACCAGTTGCTACAGCACCGGACTGATGATTTGGAAGACTCTTGTTGAAATTCTGTCGTGACCAAGATTTTCATTTAATCTTCAGTCATCAGCCATTACATAGGTATTATTCTGCCAACCGAAGCCTACCTGAAATCCCTCCAATCTAAATAGCAAGTACTACTGGCTGATGTGAGTGGTACCTAACTACTCATATCAGTTAATCAGTAGTATATAGGGAAATGCACCTATGCTTGGTTTCTTGATTACCATTCATGGTATCAAGCAGATCATACATTGTGATCTGAATAATTTCAGTTTCGAAAGGAAACTGTGGTGAAATTTCGCCTCAAACTGTGTAGATTGTAAATCGAAAATTAATTAGCAGATTACGAATTCGATTCAACCGTCTCAGATTGTCTCACCATCAAGTTTCATAAAACAGTTCATAAATATGAGATGTGAAGCAAGTTGATACGTTTCCTGGGGTTATCTAGTCAACATAGTTCTCCATACCGATTATGGATTATTATTGTTTCCCTTAATTCCTAGAGGAACATGGGGCTTCTGCCGCACGTATCCACTGCATTCGGTTCTCTGCCAACGTATTCACCTGGCTCCACGTTCGCCCACATGCTTTCATCTCCTCTTCACATGACCTCCTCCAAGTCACCCTCGCACTGACGACCAACTCGCCGCTTCCCATTCGGGTTCCACTCAAGAGCCTGTCTTGTGATGTCACTTGTTGGTTTTCTCAGAGTATGGCCAATCCACCTCCATTTCTTCCTGCATATTTGTTTCACAATCGGTTTCTGCTTGGTTGGTTTGCTCCCACAGGTCCCTATTGCTGATCTTTTCTGGCCATCTGATCTTGAGCGAAGTATTTAGCGAAGAGAGCTGTTGATGAAGGTTTTTAGTTTGTTCAAAGTGCCCTTCGTGACACGGCGCCAAGTCTCTGATCCGTATAGTAAGTAGCACTGACTTCACATTGGAGTTGAAAATCCGGATCTTATTTTTAATGCTGAGTGTTGTTGATCTCCACACAGACTTGAGAGAAATAAAAGCTTGCCTTGCTTTCACGATCCTCGATTTGATATCCTCATCAGTTCCGTCCGCGTGCAGTTGAAACGATGCTTCCCATGTCGGTAAGTAAATCAGGTTGCTTCTTTCGGATTCCTCCCACTTATGCTGATTGTTGTCTGTTATTGTTGATGTTGCTGTTGGCCAGGAATCTTCATCACCTCTGTTTTCTCTATGTTCACCGGAAGTCCTGTCTGTGGTGCTTCTCCTGCCAATTTGTTGCTTTTCACTTGAATATGTTCCAGTTTGTTGGAAATCAGACATATATCATTAGCGAAGTCCAGATCCTCCAAGTTTTTTGTGTGGGTCCATTTTATGCCTGTCTCCTCATTGCCCGCTGTCTGTCTGTCGCATTATCCAGTCTACCGCATTCAGGAAAATCATACGAGATAATAGACATCCTTGTCTTACTCGCGTCTTCACTTGGTACCGATTACGGATGAATTTCGCAAAATCAGGATGGAAGCATAAACACACAAACGGATGTGACATAAACTTTTTTGTAGTAATAATCAGTCGTGAAAACCCCCTTCATTATCATAAAATGTTAATGGTCTGGAAATTTCAATAGTAGTGCTTTTCGACAAAACACTGAATAAGTCTTGAAGAGATTGTTTCTCACATCGAAAACGTCGGTTTGAATTTTTTGTAAGGAAACGGATACAGATTATTTAATGTAGGTAACTAACTAATCACTGATCAGGTACAAACTATTCTAATGCAAACAATATAACCAGCTCATTTAGGGTTATCCGATGTAAAGAAGTCAAACTAGTAACCCGAGGAGTAAAACTAACATTTGATAACTTTATTTCAGTCAATGATTATATGACAGGTGTGAAACCAATTTAATCCAGTCATTTTATGCTCAGCATAGTTCTGTGTAGCTGTAGCGGTAAGTGGATTTAGGTAATATCACAAATACTGGCACCTACGCTTATCCATTTCAAATAATTGCTTTGACCGTTTAATGAAATAAAATGATCAGAACAGAATTAAATTCATCGTTTAACTTAAGGGAATAAGCTTTTAATCACTGTTACATGACGTTTTATGCACGCCTGAAGCTAATACATAGAATAAGCAGAGAAATAACAAACACCAGTTAGCAATAGAACACCAAGGACAACGTCTATAGTGTGAATTAATACATGAAAACAATTATATTCACTCAGCATATAGATTGAAGTTTCTGTAGTAATTTGGTTAAGTTTTTACAGACAAGGATGCTTATTATCACCAATGATATTCCTAATTGTGGTGGACTGGATTATGCGTCAGACAGTGGGAAACGAGAAGACAGGGATATCATGGACCGACGTGAAGAACTTAGAAGACCTGTCTTTCGCGCGTGGATGATTTATGTTTGATGTCACACAAGATCGAAGACTTACAAGATAAAACTGACAAACTGGTCGAAGAAGCAGCAAAGATAGGACTCCAGGTGAACATAGACAAGACGGAGGTTATGAAAATAACCAACAAACAACAACAACAACAGCAGCAACATCCAACGCCAATTACCATCAACGGGAGGGATTTGAAAGAGGTTACTTCATTCACTCACTTATCTAGGGAGCATTGTCTCAACCACAGGAGGAACGGACGAGGATGTCAAATCGAGAATCGGGAAGGCGAAAAACACATTCATCAACCTGAAACCAATCTGGAAATCTTCGTCACTCCTCAACGTCAACAACAAAATTCGGATTTTCAATACAAACGTCCAGTCAGTTCTTCCATACGGATCAGAAACTTGGCGGGTCACAAAGAATATTTCCAACAGCCTGTTGCAGACCTTTATCAACAGCTGTCTTCGTTTTATACTGAAGATCAGATGGCCGGAAAGAATCACCGACAAGAAACAAACTATGGGAACAAACAAAACAAGAACCAATCGCTCAACAAATATGCAGGAGGAAGTGGAGATGGATTGGACACTCGATGAGGAGGCCGTTGGGTGACATCGCGCGTCAGGCCAACGGTCGAGTGGAACCCGAAAGGGAAGTGGTGGCGAGTGGGACGTCCAAGGGTGACATGGATTAGATCGTGTGAAGAGGAATTCAAACAGTATGGATTAACATGGACGCAGGTGAAAAGTACAGTAGAAGACAGAATCAAGTGGAGACGTGCAGTTGAAGCCCTTTGTTCCACTAGGAACCCAAAGGAACAATAATAAATAATAATAAGTATATAGATTGCCTTGATCGAACTAATGAGCACTGTCAGGTGTTAATAGCTTCTTCCAACTACTTCTTTCAGTCAGTGGGACGACTTTAAAGCATTTTAAACAACAAAAAACAAGCCAATCTCATTTACTTCTACAAAGTAATACGATTGGTAGTGTGATTTTAGCAGACTGTGAGCTATACTAACCTAACGCGATAATATCAGGCGAAAATTAGTCAAAATTAGTGTTATCAAACATTAAAAGTACAATTTACTGTAAATCGATTCAGATTATGGATGCTTTCATGTTGGATTAATTCAACTATTCAACACATTTCATGCTTATACACAGACCTCTATGTTGTATAACTGTTTCTTTAACATATTTGATAGTTACAAAGATTCGCTAATTGAGCAAATAATTTTCGGGTACTTGTACGTGGATGATTTTCAGTGGCAATGCATATCAAAAGAATAATAATTAAAAGTTGGTCATTTCATTCATTCTAAATCGACCTTCTGCACACATTTTACACATAAACTCAGTGATAGTTGATCAGAGAAGAGTAATTACTCTCCTTGGGGCCGGTCAAATTAGATCACCTTTGCAAAAGACGATCACCACGATACGAAACTTTTCATTGTGATACAAGCTGAGTTACTTTAGGCATTAGTTCTCGACTGAGCTATGTTTTTTTTCGCTTGTTTGATTCACTAACAACCTTAACACAGTCCATACTTTTTAAATATTTGAACCCACTTCGTTCATTGTGAATACCAAATAACTTATAGATTCTATTTCCCTGATCTGAATGTATAACTCAATGACTTTTCAAACACTATTTTACTGATATATGTCCAAACCAAGTTCACTTTTAACAGTTTGAAAAAATTTAGGCATTGGGTATATGATATTCATTTTAGTGAAGGTTTTTGTATTTCCCAATGAATGAAAAACAAAACGATATTGTTTTTTACTGACGTTTCGCTATTTAATGCTCTAATAGCTTTATCAAAGTATTATTAAACCAGAATTTACAAATCTCAGCTTATACAGATAACAACTTAATCATCGTTCCTCAGTATGGGGTCATTTTTGCGTTGTCAAGTTGACCAATTGGTAAAGATAACAAAACCAGGTGTAGTATTTTACTTATCTCGTAACACAAGCTGGTGACAGTCATCTTGAATTCAGTCCTTTTCCCTTTCAAAATAAATGTTCAGAAAAATAATAATTTGCTTTATTGCAGAAACAGTACTAGTGGTAAAGTGTGGAATTTTCAGCACATATCTACAATATTTGCATCTAATTTTATCCAACGTTTAAAAGGAGTATTTAAAAAAATAAATATAAAGACAACAACAGCAAAAAAAACAAAAAACACAAAATAGTTTTTTAAAAATGCGAAAAAATACCAAGAAGTAGAAGGGAAAATAAACAGCATATAATAATATCTCAGTATTGGGTAGTGGAAGCTATGATGTGATTATGCATGGTGACAGTAAAGCTATAGTGATACAAGAAGTTATGAAATGATATTTAAGAATGTTTATCGCCAAGATGATCAGTTAATTTGGTTGAAACAACTCTATATGTGTAAAACTTGGGCACTGTGCTAGTAAGTAATTCCATATTAGTTTGTTTATTTGATATATCACACAGTGAAACAGTATTATTTACTGGATGACGTTTCGAACAAAATTTGTTGTTCATAATCATATCAATTATAATCACACGACTTTGACACTTGAGTTTTGTAGTTTTCTTTGTTCTCTCCTATTTGTCGTAGGGGGAGTAGAATTTTCCAGATATTGGGGACAGGTGATGAATCATTCCTATTACATGTATTTGTAGTTGATTCGATAAACAAAGCTTCTGTTATCAATCTCTCCCTATACCCTGTGACATTAGATTTTAAAACTGTCATCCTATCCCATCCTATTGTGTGGTTGTGTGTAACTGCATGTAGTGCTATAGCTGAACTATTCTCTAGATTTCTTATCTTATTCGGGTCAACCAATCGAGATTTTGCTATGTTTTTATGTTCAGCTAGTCTGACTGCCCTGTTCTACTAGTTTGACCTATGTATTTGACCTGACAATCATTGCAGGCAGGGTATTCGATAAACTAAATTGTTTTGTTTTAAGGGCTCTACAGGATCCTTTAACCGACAAAGTTTGTTTCTAATTGAGTTTGTGGGTTTGAATGCCATTTTTATTCCTGCCTTGTTAAGAATTCTGCGTAAGGCTTCCGAGGTTCCTTCCTTGTATGGAATTACTACTGATGATTTTGACTGACCGCCACCTACGACGCGCCCAACAATACCAACAACGGAAGCAGAATTACCAGTGAACATCAACCCCCCGACGAAAACAGAAGTCCGGAAGGCAATCAAGATGCTAAAAGCTGGAAAAGCAGCAGGACCAGATGGAATCCCAGCAGAAGCATTGAAAGTGGACCCAGAGACAACAGCGGCCTTGATGACGCCACCACTGGAGAAGGTGTGGAAAGAAGGCAAAGTACCCGAGGATTGGAAGAAAGGATACCTATTCAAACTACCAAAGAAAGGAGACTTAAGTCAATGCAAGAACTGGAGCGGAATTATGCTCCTGTCCATCCCAAGCAAAATACTAAGCCACATCATCCTGGAAAGGATCAAACAAGCCCTGGATGAAAAACTTCGACCAGAACAAGCTGGATTCAGGAGAAACAAGTCATGTATTGATCAAATCGCCACACTACGGATCATCATTGAACAAAGTTTGGAATGGCAGTCACCTCTCTATCTCAACTTCATCGACTTTGAAAAGGCCTTCGACAGCGTCGATCGAGAGGTGATTTGGCAACTACTTCGCTACTACGGGGTGCCACCGACAATTATACATCTCATCCAACAGCTGTACGATAATGCTGCATGCCAAGTAATCCACAACGGGAAACTTACGGAACCCTTCGAAGTGAGGACAGGAGTAAGACAAGGTTCTGGCTGCCTACTATCGCCAATGATTTTCCTGATTGCAGTAGATTGGATAATGCGACAAACAGCGGGCAGTAAGGAAACAGGCATAAAATGGACTCACACAAAGAACTTGGAGGATCTGGACTTCGCCAATGATATATGTCTGATTTCCCACAAACTGGAAGATATGCAAGTGAAAAGTAACGAGTTGGCAGAAGAAGCATCAAAGATAGGACTCCAGGTGAACATAGAGAAAACGGAGGTGATGAAGATCCCTGGCCAACAACAACAACAACAGACAGCAATCAGCATAAATGGAAAGAACCTGAAAGAAACTACCTCCTTTACCTACTTGGGAAGCACTGTTTCAACTACAGGCGGAACTGAGGAGGATATCAAAGCAAGGATCGGGAAAGCAAGGCAAGCTTTCATTACTCTCAAGTCTGTGTGGAGGTCAACAACATTCAGCGTCAAAAATAAGATCCGGATTTTCAACTCCAATGTGAAGTCAGTACTACTATACGGATCAGAGACTTGGTGTGTCACAAAGAGCACCACAAACAAGCTACAGACCTTCATTAACAGATGTCTTCGCTCAATACTTTCAAGATCAGATGGCTGGCCAGAAAAGATCAGCAACAGAGATCTCTGGGGGCGAACCAACCAGGAACCGATCGTGAAACAAATAGGCAGGAAGAAATGGAGATGGATTGGCCACACTCTGAGGAAACCAGCAAGTGACATCACTAGACAAGCCATCGCTCGAGTGGAACCCGAAAGGGAAGCGACGAGTTGGTCGTCCAAGGGTGACCTGGAGGAGATCATGTGAAGAGGAGATGAAAGCATGTGGGCAGACCTGAAGCCAGGTGAAAACTCTAGCAGAGAACAGAACGCAATGGAGACGCATGGCTGAAGCCCTATGTTCCTCTAGGAACTAAAGGAAATAATAATATAATAATAATATTTAGATTTCTTATTATTGGTGTCGTCAATAATGATATTATTATTATCGCTACTATCATTTTTTATTTTATTTTTACATTTCCTTACATATTTCTTGATTAATTTATCCGGGTAATTATTAAGTTTCAAAGCTTCTTTTATGTGTATCAGTTCCTGTTTTAGATTTTCTTTGGTACTACTTAGTTTTTGTGCTCTGTCATTTAAACATTTCACCAATCCTATTTTTACTGACATAGGATGGGACGATCGGAAGTCTAAACATCTGTTTGAGTGTGTGGGTTTCCTGTAAACACTAGTGTTTAACTTCCCATCTTCTTTCCTCTTTACGTTGCAATCTAACATTGGGAGCTCCCCTTCCTGATTTTCCAATTCATAAGTGAATTGAATTGCTTCAACCCTCGAGTTGATGTGTTCGAAAAACCTATCTATATCTTGTGTTTTAAGTACAGTGAATGTGTCATCGACATACCTCCACCATACTTTTGGGGTGGGGGTGAACGTTTCAATCGCTATGTTTTCCCACTTATCCATGAATATATCTGCTACAACAACTCTAAACAATCATAAAATAACAATACAGGGTTGTTGTTTTGTTTTTTATTGTCAGGTCTAATGCAGTGTTTGTAGATATATATAAAAAGAGCCTAAAATTATGTTATTAACAACAAAGCAAGTCATAGGTTTCGCGCTTAACATTGTCTCTGTCGCTTAGAACACGGGCCAAGTATGGTATCGTTGAGTTCCTGTACTTGGTTGTACGAGCATAGCGGAACAGCCAGGAGTAACATAAATGTTTGAGATGAAGACGTATTTAAACTTGGATGAGTGTTTCGGACGACATTTGACTGTAATACAATCAATAAAGTCACTAGAGAAAGAAAAACATACATTATTTGAAGTTGACCACTGAGAATGAATGAAGGTGGCAACACCTCCGCCTGTTTTCTTTCTAGAGCATATTCGATCTTGTCTAAACAATGTAAAACCATTTAGAGAAACCAGGTTGTCGTCATAAAGATCATGGAGCCATGTTTCTTGTAATGCGGCTATCGCCGTATTGTGATAAGTATCGGATGATAAGATCCTGTCTACAGAGAATAGTGACAGATATCAAATAAATTTACGAAGTAATTTAACAGTTGACGTCTTCAAAATTTATACCTTCATCATTTCAATTTCTTCACTAATGATTCAACTTACATAATAATTATGTAAAGACAAAATATTGAACAAATAATCATGTTTTCAGTGTTTCTATTGAACACTATTCTACATCTTTCAACACGATCTCTTCATATCTATCTTTCTGTATAACTGTGAATGAATAATATCGATAAAGAAACAGTTGCATTCCAGTAAGCTAATAATTTCTGTACGTATACAGATAAGAAACTTTGGGCCACCCACAAATATACATAAACATTTTCTGTTTTACATTACTAAAAGTGAACTAATTCCGGACTGTTCTAAGTACTGATGCATTTATCAGTCCTTATTTCAACAAAATGATTAAAATATGTGTGATATTTATTGATTTCTGTGGATTTATTTCAGTAGCAGTGTTCGACTGAATATATGTATGTACGTTTCCTGCCATAATTATCCCAGATGGATTTCAGATTAGAAAATTTTTGACTAGTGTTCAGCATAAGAACTGCTTTTGTCATTAGAGTACCATTAAAGTGTGTTTTAGTGTATTATTATTATTCCCTTGGGTTCCGAATAGAATGTAGGGTTTCAGCAACATTTCTTAATTTCACTCTTTTATATGTAGTCGTTTTTAGTTTGCTCCACGATTGCCTATAACCTTTTATTTCCGCTTGACATGATCTTCTACATGTCATCATTGGTGCTCAACTCGTCTTATCACACTCAGGTTCCACTTGAGGACCTGGCACGTGACGTCATTCGATTGTCTCCGCAGTGTGTGCCAAATCTATCTCCATTTTCTTCGGCATATTTGTTGAGTAATAGGTTCTTGGTTGACTTGTTGGCAGAGTTCCATGCTGCTTATTCTTTGTGGTCAGCCATCTGTTCTCCAGTGTAGAGCCAGACAAGGCAGCTATTGATATAAGTTGGAAGAATGTTGAAAATGATTTTCGGGCCGCCCACACCAACTCTACCAACTACATAGAGGAATTTACTTGACATAATTGTTGAAAATCCAAACCTTGTGCTTTATGCTTAGTACATTAGATTTCCCCACTGATTTAAGAATAATGAAGGTCTGCCTTGCTTTTCTAATCCTGACTGGAGTTGTTTTCCTCAGCTGTGCCATCTGTCATTAAAACAATGCTGCCTAGATAAGTGGAAGAGGTGACCTCCTTCGAATTTCTCCCATCGATTGTGGCTGGTGCTTCGTTGTTGTTTTCGGTTAGTTATCTTCATCACCTCTGTCTTCTCTACGTTCACTTGAAGTTCTGTCTTTTTTCCCTGCCTCTTCTGCCAACTTGTTGGTTTTTGCCTGTGGATTTTCAATTTTATGTGGCTAGACATAAATCGCCCACGGAGTCCAAATCTTCTAGAGTCATCTTGTTGATCCAACATTTGCACGTCTCCACACTCTCCATGACCTTTTTCACAATCCAGTCCACCACATTTAGGAATATCGTCAGTGATAATGGGAAGCCTTGTCTTACTTCCGTCTTCAGTTCAAGGCTTCACTGAGCTTTCTGTTGTGAATCACTTGGCATGTGGCACCATCATGTAATTGTTGAATGAGGTTGATAAAAGTTTAAAGCACTCCATAGTGTCAAAGTAGTAAGTAGCAAAATACTTCACAACCAACACTATCAACTTCCCCTTAAAAATCAATGAAGCTGTGGAAGGTGATTGACTGCCATTCTATGTTCTATTTGGTGGTGATGTAATTGCACTTTGGTCCGTACATGTTTTGCTTCTCTTGAATGCAGCTTGGTCTAGGCGGAGTTCTGCATTCAGGATAATGCGACTGAGACAATAATCTCAAATACTAAAGGTTGATTAGTAATTTATTCCGAAAAACATACAGAAAATTAATTTTAATCAATAAAATCGTGTAGGTAATACATTATGGGTGGTAGTTAGTTATCATTAAATAAACTCTTCCCCCAGGTGTGGAAGTGTATAGTGCTGAGATTTCGCTATACCACTATTTAATAGGACAATTAATGACATCCATTTGCATGTGTTTTTTTCCTTCACGTTCCCCACTGGAACATAGGGCTTCAAGCTGTGGCTTATTTTATTTTACAGGATAGGGTTGCTAGCCTCATGCCAACCTTTCCTCTTACCAGCATTAATTCTGGCTTAGCGAGGTAAAGGAGTGCGTCAGTCGGGGATCGAACCCCGGACCATGTGCATGGTCGCGAGCGTCTAGCCGCTAAGCCACCGAAGCAATTGTGTTTAGTATAACTGAATGGAATAATCGTATACACAGTGTTTCTGGCCTGGGCTTAAGAAATTCAGTGTTGATACCCACTAGGTAACATTCGCATAGTTGATTTGATCCGTTCACTCTCATACAGACTGATAACTTCATCAGTATGAACAACATAACTGTTATTCCTGCCTTCTAATCAAAGTTGTTATTGGAGATGGGTAAACTAGATAGATAATTCTCACTGCAGTAGTATCAACAATCGGAAGTATGGTGTCGGTAGTGACGCAGCGAAATTCACACTTTAATGAAACAGGTCTCAGACTACTAAGTTGGTCTTCAAATCATAGCTGCAAATTAATCAGTTATGTTTCTCTTCACATAGAAAATGGTTAACTTGTATGTTTATTCATGCAGAAACAGGGCAGATAATTACAAATATTTTCGAGTGTCAAAATAAATGGTTGAGATAGCAAAAAGCCAAAAGAATTTATTTACTTTAATAACATATTCGTTGCTATAACATTAACGTTTTCTAGTCGTAACAATACTGAATGACCAGGAAAACAAGCATTCATGTGATTACTACATAACACAAGATGATATGGGAGGCTTTTCAGCATAAACCGCCTATTATATTGTTGCTGGGACAGCGAAGTGAATTGTACTATCAGCTTTTATATAAAAAATAAAGTATTTTGTCTATTCTAAGCTTTGCCTTTTTTCCAAGCACTACTAAATGGATTTATGAATATTCACTAGTCAAGAATTAAACACAGAAATTGAAGTAAATAATCTTATTCTAACCAGTTAATGTCTGAACAAATCTCTGATCCAATATGTTCAGTGAATGCTTAAAAACAATCTTCACTTTTTGAATATCAAAATATATTTTGGCGCCATTCAAAAAAAAATGACAGTTATTTTTGGTATTAATCGGTTGATAGGCTTATCTAAATCAAGTGATACTGGTATGCTGAGTGTCTGTACTTAGAAATCTGTTTATCAGAATGTAAGGTATTTATAACGGTTGATTTATTAGTCTAATTTATCATAACGGTTGTTTGCAATAGTGTCTAAGGTGATCCATTTATCACTATAAAATCTATAATTTAGCCAATAACAATTCGTTTCTAATAATAGTGGCATCTGCTTATAAAATTGGATTTGTCTTATAGTAAAAGAATTTAGAGGAGGAAATACGATTAGTGTCTATAAAATACGGTAACTGTGGTATTTATGTCAAGCAGAAATCTGATAAAACAGAATTCTGAAAAGGCTTTTGATCCGCATTAATATAAATGTTTTGGTTAGCTGCGGAAAGCATCTAATATCTTAGTGTCGAATAATTAACTACTGTGATCTTCATCCCTTATTTTATTTACTTGGACCATTGTAACTCAGCTGTGTGTCCTATGAAATTGTAGTCCTAGGCACAGCCGTTTGTCCTGCTTTGAACTATATGAGACAATGATGTTTATAGCCCTATAGTACAAATTAAACAATAAGGAAATATTACTAGTGAATAACTGCCCGCCAGAATTTATTCAGAAATATATGAAGAAGCATAGAAAAATTAACATTAGCAATAAAAATGACGAAAATAACGAAAGTAGTATAGAATTCAAAGCCTCTATAGTACTGCAGTATAAAGACGGAACGTTAGAGGCTTTGCGTAGGATTCTCAGTGACTCTGGAATTAGGGTGGCATTTAAACCAACTACCTCTCTCAGAGATAAGCTTTGTCAGCTTAAGGACCTAGTATGTTCAATTAAGAAAAATAATATAATTTCCCAAATACCATGTAATGACTGTTAGTGAGATCAATTACATACGTCAAACTAGTAGATCGGGATCAGTTAGATTATTGGAACATAAAAATTTAGCTAAAAATAAGTTTAATAACCTAGAAGAAAGCTCAGCTATTGCATTGCATTCAGTTGCTTATAACCACACAGTAGGGTGTAACAGGGTGAAAGTATTAAAAAGTAGTCGAGTCAGATGGAGAGAGAGAGGTTAATCACTGAAGCTTTGTTTATCGATTCAACACCGCGCACCTGCAACCAGAATGACACAACGCCTATAATGGAGATATAGAAAGCGGCAACAGACAACAAAAGGAAGTTGGAGAGAGAAAGAGGGAAAATACATATATAAGAGAAGTTATGAAACCATGTGACTAAAATTCATGTGATTATGAGCAATAGTTTATGCACGAAACGTCATCCAGTTGTTAATACTGCATCATTGTATGGTACTTAAAATAAACTTATCTAACATGGAATTACATTCTGCCACAGTCCTTAAGTTCTATACCTACATTAACTATAATACAAAGATCTCATCAAAATCCAGGTATTGATCATACAAAAACAAAACGTGTGAAAACAGCACTGAATCCACTAATTGTTTTTAATACAATCCCTTTGATTCTAGGTTTCAATGTTTATTAAACAGTTTGAATAGAATATTGGTTCTGATGGTGAATAAGTTTTAGTTAACATTTACTCGAGGGGTATAATCCTATTTTACGACACTAAAAATACCATAAAGCATGCCTTCTGACATATTTAAAGGAAAGAATGTATTTTCAGGTGAAATTCGTATGTTGTGTTACTAAATTTACTGTAGAGCTTTAGATGTGTCTTCTTCTTTACTAGTTTATGTTAACTTTACCTATGGAAGCCCACGAGTAACTTTTTGAAAGTTCAATACAACAATAAAAACGTGTTGAAAAAGTATACAGTGATATCAGAATCACTAAATTTGACCATCTCTCTTTTAGTGTCAAGAGGAAGACGTACATAAAGCATATTTGCCAAACAAATTATCAGAAAACCGTTTGTAAAGTCTTAGTGAGTTGCTTGAAATCCTCAAAGATTCCTAACTAAACTTATTGACTGATTATGTCGTATAAATCTGTGCACTGTGGCAGCAGAGTACTTACTTCAAACAATTTTGCTTATTTTTATTGACAAAAGAAAGTTTTGATGTGCTAAACCATTGACCGACTAAAAGATACTTAAATTATTTTAAAAGTTTCAACTACTAATTAAATGAAGTGCAATATGATAAAAAGTGTAATAGAGACTATATTGTGGTACAGTGAGTGTTAAGATGCCTAAATGTTTTTGCAATTTCAGTTTATTCTTTTCTGTTAGTAACATAAACAGAAGAGACATGAGTCCCTTCATGGTTGCAGACACGTCTTGCTGATGAGTGCCAACTAGCACGAAACTTAGATCTAGGAAGGCTTCCTGCCGATTGCCTCCAACCATCTAATATCAACAATTCAAAGTGCTCCGTGATGGCGAGCCACCCGGAATGATGGCCACACTGCAAACCTAACTGACAGAATTCAGTCTGCACCAAACAGAGGACTAGACACATTACACTAGTTACTAACTAGTGTCCAATCAAAAATATAAGCATTCTTGAAAGTTCTGGTATTTGACATGCCCATATTAGAACAGACGGAAGAGAGGAGAACTATTAAACTCATAGTGTGGTGGTGTGATACAGACTAACTGTGCCAACGGGATGTCATTCTCACATGTTCCCACAGTTCAATTCGGCATTAACAACAGAATACTATGTATATTTGAACATTCTATTTCTTGTCGTTTAATGTAAACCGAAATCACACGCTCAGTGATTGGTTAACGAATATAAACTGTATGCATATAAACAGCGGTTTGATTAATGAAAAATATACTTTGGCTTCCGTGTCTTGCCTTCTGTTGTTACAATGGTACCTTTTTAGTACCTATTATCGTCAGTATACACATAAATATCAGCCAATTTCACGTATTTTTATGGGAATAAATTATTACAAATTAGGCTCTCCTGGCAGCATTAAAGATAAGGTAGATAAACCACAACAGTGCTGAGGTGACTGTTTCACCCTCTTGGATTTTCTCTAATCAGTTATTATCACCATAAGGACAAGGCACCTAGAGAATAAAACCGAGGGGTTTTGAGTTCTGTTTTCTTATCGGTAATGTACGCACAAAAATAAAATCAAACTTTTGCGAAATAGTTAACAGAAATAGGAAAAGAGAGTTTAAAGAATAATACAGTACTGTGAGATAAGTCAACTGAATCAGTCTTATAAAAGTGCAGTTAGAGCAGGAGAAATCTACGCTAAATTACAAGGTGTTCAAAAATCGGAAACAAGCGTCTTACGTATGGTTTGATTCTAAAAATGGTGAAAAAACAGTAATATATCGTAGTAAAAAATACAAACACAAGGCAGAAAGTAAGGCTATACTGACAAAAGCTCATATAGGAATAAGAATGCCAGTGGCATTCGAAGCAAATGGACAGATTATATAATGTGACAAGGTGTGGATTTCGATATGAGACAATTTAAAAGGTAAACTGCATTCAATGATTTTATCTGTCGTTTTATGAAATTAACTTAGCGTAGGCAAAAAGAGAAGTCAACTTCATTTGTTATGAGCATTACTGAAGCTTGAGTATATGTAAGAGATTAATTCTACTTCTTCGCAGCCCAATTAGAGAGCCACTGAAAACCAGGGAGTATTGGACAGCTGTTTTGTCCCTGTTTAGGACTCTTCAGAAGTGCTCACCCATTACCACACCGAGGATCAAACCCAAGATATTCACGTTACAAGTCGAGCTTGTATGCCATTAGGACGGGACTCAATAGGCCATTAGTTATAACTTCTATCGATTGGCAATATAGAGCACAACCACCAGCCAGTGTCATCTATGAATATTTATCCTCTCATCCAACTTGGTGTTCCCCACTGGCCACGACTTCCCACAATAACTTCATACTGTAGTCAGTCACTAGTGAGCACTAGACTAATTTCCAAGTTTTGGTTTGCAGGGATTTGATTGATTTCAAGACTGTTAGGACTGATGGGCCATTGAGTCTCGTCCCAATGGCATACAAGCTCGACTTATAACCTGAAGGTCTTGGACGTACACCGATATAGGGTCACAAAGAGGGATGAGGCACCTGTGCAATACTCCGTTGTTTTTAATGGTTTCCTAACTGAAAGCAGCTTGTGATCACTCTTTAAATTGTTAGCGGTTCACTATCTAAACTTCTGAATTCACTGCAAAAAGTGTTTAGTCTTTGACTCCTACATTTCTTCCACTTTGTTTATTAGAAACTTCAATAACTTTATGTAATAACTAATAACCTAAGGTAAAGAAAATGCCAGCGATTGTTCGAAGATGAAAGTATGTACCTAACGTTTCAGCTGATTGTAACCAGTTGGATGAGTTTACACCTTTTAACGTCAAATAGATGGTATAGCTATGGGCATTCCACTAAGCTGTGTATAAGCAAAAACTCTGCATGTCTAATATTGAGAAAACGAAGCCGAAGTGTACAATCGGTGAGATGATTTCTTATTTTCTGCATGCTGATGACACATTTGTAATATGCAACAATGAAACGCATGCACCCTATTTACTTGGACTATTCAGTGACGCATTTGAAGATATTTACTTCACTATAACGCAATGAAATGATAGGAAGTTTCATTTTCTTGACTACGCTACACAGTTGCTTGGAAGACGGTATTCTCCAGTGATCCATTCACCGAGAGTCCACATAGAATGGAAAATACTTAAATTTCAGTAGGTTTCGTCCATTTAATTGATTACAAGCATCCATTAAAACTGTGTCTTACAGAGACAGAAGAATAAGGTGTACTGAGAAATAGGAGGAAGAGTTCCTGGTCCTTGAGAAGATACTGGAAAACAACGGCTACCCACAGAAATTTATTAAAAAGTACTGCAGATCTGAAGATTTAAACGCAAAGCAAATCAAAGTGAACAAGAAGCATGTTTTCACAAAATTCGATTTCAAAGGTGATAATGTTGCAGGCATAGCCGGTAGAAGACTGAATAATCTAATAGCCAGATCCTATTGTGTGGAGAAGTTGGTCGCAGTTTATGTGAAAACTTGCTTTTCGATGCAGTCAAACGTCAGTAGATGCCCTGCTCATACATCAGTCTTTCCTTATCTTGGTGACTTGCTGTCTTTACTCTTCTTTTTATTTGAATACATGATTGTTGGCTTTAACGTCTTTGACTTTTGATATAATGCTACTTTGCTTGTTTTTTTGTTTCTGTGACTTGAACTGAACTCAACACATTGTCACGCAACTTATCAACTACTTATCACTTACTTATCCACCTCTTGCCTTCATTATGTAACTTCTTTTCCATTGCATCCAAACATTTATTATTTCTTTATTTTGTTTATGTTTGGTTTAAACTTGAACTTTTCGTATATAAGCTACTTAAGTGTGATTTCTGAGCACTGCTTATTAAATTTAGAGTCATCTGCAGGTACGCCAACATTCCTCTGTGCATATGTGGTGAGAGCTGGCTGCTAGCCAAAGTTGGTAGACAGTAATTGACGTCAATGTTTATGTCCCCAATATTGGTGGTGAGAAAATGAGAACAAAGGCTTTGCGTAGGCGGATACAGTTAGCATATGGATGATCTGACATGGCCACAAACAGATGCAAGGTTAACTTTCTGTAAGAAACAACCAATCAAAAGACTGTATTTTCTACTAACAATAATCTACAATAATGTACATTAAAATCTATAAATATGTGTTGATTTTCCTTAATAAACGATCTGTTGCCTGGCCCTTGTCTTCTGTTGTTACACATATACCTACTTAATGTTTTCGGTTGTAAGCAGATGATGAGAAGCAGACGAAATAAATGATAGTACCATCTTATTCTGCACAAATCCGTGTTTTTGTTTTATTCATATTCATAAAGGCGGAAAAGTGGACTGGTAATTATTCATTTCTAAATGTTAACCTGAATATATTCAAGTAACCAATCATCATGACTTTTTTTCCTTCTTTAGAGCGTCTGCCTTAATCAATCATCAGCTTAGACATTTAAGAAATATAACATTTGTAAATTACACAATTTAAACGCAATAGGCATCTTAAATACAATTTTTAGACTAGATTACTTGAACAGTGGAGCCTGATCGTAGTCAAGAAGTATTGCAGATACGTTACAAATCAGTTTTTAGAGATGTCATTAAACCATCACCAAACGTCAAGTAACCATAATTATGAGATATAATGACGTATACTTGTGTGAAAAGATATTTACATGTTAACATCTGAGAAAAACTGATTGAATCTATATCATTTTAAGCAGATGACGTTAATATAATGAGTAGTGCGTTGGTAATTCAGTGGTACAACACTCGCTAGACAAACACATGGTGCGCGGGCCGACATAAGTAGTTCGATCGATACCACACATATCATCCAGTACTGATTGCCAGATTGGAGTGATCGAAGAACCGGATGGAAGTTTCACTTGGTTGCAGCCGAGTCCATCAGTGGTGTACCTGATTTAACTCATCTTAGAGGGCGTCGGTGGTTCGGTGACAGAATGCTAACCAGCCACGCATCTGATCCGGATTTGGTTCCTGGCCGACTCACACCTAAACGTAGCTTAGCCGGTAGTAAGGCCCGTAAAGAGGCATTTTGGGTGTGAGGATAGTAACCGCATCCTGTAAAAAGAACACTGCTACTGAAAATTTAAAGCTAAAGCCTGAAGCCCTACGTTCCATTCGGAATGCAGAGAAATAATAATGAAATGACATAATAAATATCATCCATCATAGTTACGGTTTCCCATAAACATTAGCATCATTAATTACCTGTATTTTTCAGCTTTGATAATCGAACTGTATTTAAAATTAATCTTATAATGGATGGACAATAATAGTAATCAAGTCTATTGACTAATTATGTAATGAGGCTAGAAATCGTCCGACTGTGACGATACAGTGTTTTAATGTCTAGACACTTTTGGGTAGTTAAAGGTTATGCTATGTGAATCATTTCTACAAACGGTCAAATACCTATTGTTAGTGCACATCTTCTAATGATATATTTCTTTTCACATATATTTTTCTGTGAAACTTTCTTTTACTAGTCTAAAATAAGACAGAAGTAATGGCGCGAAGTTACTTTTAAACTAGTAGTTGCTAAAGTATTGATCTCTGTTTGGAAAGTTAAATATCAGTACACTCTATCAATAGGAAAGACCCGAAGGTGAATAACAATTACTCTTTAGTTTGCTCTCGATATTAATGAAAACAAAACACAGTTCAGCGAAGAGTCCCTTTTCGGCGAACTCATTCACTTAGCTATACAATCGTAATTATATATACTTACTTTTTATTTGTGTGTACATTAGGTTTGTCCGATAAGAATAAAATTTAGTTAGGGTTATTATTGTCAAGACATTTCAAAAATGTGATGAATAATCAAATTGTAACTAGGGGGAGGGAGTGAAGATTGTTAAGAGGGGTAGGGGTGATGCATTGTCAAAAAACCTGGTTATTAATGTTAATCAACACGTAAAACAAGGTGAATAAGCATAATACAGTTACGTAATTAGATGAATGGTTTAATGAGTCAGTTGTGATGAGGATGCACATAGAAACAAAAGTAAATATGGAATTATGTAAGAGTTCTTAAAGTAACAAATGTTATAAGGAGTTAAAAAAAGACAAGCACACAAAAATCAAGTCATTAGGAGTCAACACGGTTGTTACCGTGATAGTAGAAGTGGTTGGAAGATTTTCTTTTGTATACATAGCTCTGGTTTTCCCAAATGAATGTCTAAGGCTTCAGCAATACAAAGGAGACGAAAGCGTATTGCTTTTGGTAGGTGATTCTTCACTTTGTAGATCGATTTGAAGGAGGCGTTTGTTGAGATGGAATGACCAGTGTTGACGAGATGTTCGATTATCGCACTCCTTATACAGCCACTATTACCTTTTTTCAACCATGTGGGATAGTGTTCTTGAACCATTTTGGACAGGATACGCGTCAAACGACCAATGTACGTGGCTCCACAGCAACACGTGAACTGATATATGCACATAGACGTGGCCAGATGCGGGATCATGTCCTTAAGGCTTCTGAAGATCAATGGAAGACTGGAGAAAAATACTCTTAGCGTTGCTGCGAAGAATGTTCTTTTCAAAGATGTTGAAATTCTTCTCTTGAGGATATCGTAATCTAAGTCTGCCTTGAAATCCAGATTTATGCAAAGTATCTTTTATGAAACAAGTGGTGTTTCGTTCCTCTGAACCTTTGATTTGATATCTTTATCGATGAATCTTGACAGGTATACATTTTGGATCAGGGTTTCTTTCAGAAGTTCCAGTTCTGATTGCATGGCGTCAGGACTGCAGATGCATTAGATCCAAGAGGCAGGGGATTTAATCAGATGTCGTTTCCACTTATTTAACTTCTTGTTTGTGTTGATTGACATTAATAACCAGGTTTTTTGACAATGCATCACCCCTACCCTCTTAACAATCTTCACTCCCTCCCCTAGTTACAATTTGATTATTCATCACATTTTTGAAATGTCTTGACAATAATAACCCTAACTAAATTTTATTCTTATCGGACAAACCTAATGTACACACATATAAAAAAATAAGTATATACAATTACGATTGTATAGCTAAGTGAATGAGTTTGCCGAAAAGGACTCTTCGCTGAACTACGTGTTTTGTCCTCTAGAATACTTAAATGCTTATTTGTATAAAACAATTTGCAATGCACACAGTTTGACAGGAGAAATAGCACTACAGTTTGCTTTAGAAATTAAATTGTTCAGATGGCAGTATGTGATCTGTTCGACAATCAGGGAAGCAAGCATATTTGCATAAAACTGTCATATACTACTGATTGATTGATATGAGTAGTTATATACCACCCATATCAACCAGTGGTGCTTGCTAGCCATATCGAGATGATCTAAACACTAGACAGCCATTTAGCTCGTTTGGAGCCGAGTTCATCAGCCGTGAAAACTGCTACCTAATTTGAAAATTGTGAATTTGATTTATCAATGTTTATTTGCTTTTTAATGCATTAAACAAATTTATTTCATAGTATATTACCTTTCACTATGTCATGTGCGTATTCCTGTTTAGTAATGAACTGGTAAACTTATACTGAAATGGACAATAAATTTTACAGTGATAGCAATACTAGATTAAAAGTGCTTTTCTTTGTGTTTATTTTTGTCAGCTGACTAGTTGACAAAACAATAGACCGTTAAAGTGGCCTTTACACCGGTAAGGAATTTACTACTTATATGTACGTCAATAAAATAGCTAGATTTTATATTGCATGACAGCACCACGTATAATCTCAATGACATAGAAGTCCTTAGGGATTTGTGTTTAAGGAAGTGGGAGTCATTTGGAAGTTAGTATGCGGAAAAACCTTTGAAAAATTGTAAAATTCACTATTTTGTTGGGAACACTGTTGCTGGACAACCATTAAAAAGCAGTGTTTTGGTTGATATCACGTGATCGAATTTTAGGAACAGAAAACAAGAATTGATCGGGGATTTTAGTCAGCTAAAAAATTGGTTTTCGTATGCGTCGGTGGCACAGCGGCAGAATGCTCGCCAACCACGCATGTCGTCCGGGGTTCAATCCCCGACCGGTTCACTACTTCACCTTGCTAAGCTAGTAATAAGACTGGTGAAGAGGGGAGGTTGGGCATAAGGCTAGCAACCCCATCCCCACTGCTTTCGTAACTTCAAGCCTCAAGCTTGAAGCCCTATGTTCCAGTGGGGACGTACAGGAACAAAAAAACCTTGGTTTAATTAACTTCTGATTATCAAGCATGAATTCCACCAGTTCATATACATTACAATAAAACGACAGTTTGATTAGCGATGAAATGTCAAATCTTATTTTGCATTTCCCTGACCTCATAATTTTTTGATTCCTTTGCATTCCAAGTGGAAGATAGGGCTTCGAGCTTGAGCTCTGAAGCCTCAGTAGCAGTGGGTGTTTTTTCCTGGGTGAGGTTTTCAGCCTCACGCCCAACCTTCCTTCTGTACCGGTTTTGCTACCGGCTTAGCGAGGTTTGGAAGTTAGTTGGCTGGGAATCAAACCTCAAACCACATGCCCTGCTAATGAGCATTCTAACGCTGAACCACCCGACCTCATAACTCACAGACAGCTGCTAAGCACCCCTAGAGATGCTAATTTTTCAAATCCGTCACACAAGGTACTTCTTTAAAATGATCATGTCATTTTGTTTATTTATATTACTACAGCTGAAAAGATTTTTCTCACCTTCAATAATCTCACATGTAGATCACCAGAGGTCTTAATAGGTAGCTTCATATATCTTTTACACTAAGTGTTTGCAAAAACCAATCTGTCTTTCATAATTGTTTATTCTAAATGTGGTTTCATTTGATAACTACTTAGGTGGCTGTCTTGATATTGTCAGAAAAATGAATTCACCCGTATGTTTATTATATGGTAAGTATATAAGTTTAAAATTCATGGAGGTATTAAGCAAAAAACACAGTGTTTGCTTTATAGTTGATTTTAATAAAGGGTAGAGTAAAATTTTCAATCATTATGACTTTAAATTAATGCACCTTATGACTGAAAACCTTTTGCATACCAATTTTGTGGAACTAAGATAATTTGTCTAGTTTTATTTCCCTAAACTTATTCACAGGCTCCCAACACATATGTCTGAGTCATCTTCTTCCTGAACAAATGAACAGCATTCTTATGTGTGTAAAATTATAGCTTCACAAAATGACATAAGCCTTAGGAACCATTAAAAACCAAAATGTGGTGAAAAGTCGTCTTGTCCAAGTTTCGGTTGCTTCAGAAATATAATTTAGTGATTCAATGAAATGAGTTAATTTTATGATCATCCTTGATCACAAAAGATTCTATCCCATGCATATTCGGATAAGATCAGAAAAGTAAATGATTTTTCGTTAAATTAATTTAACCAGTAAATGCAAAAGTTACTAATTATTATCTATATAAACTTTAGTAGAAAGTCCCAATCAGAGCATTTTCGAACTCCGCTATAATTATTCCTTTGAGTCCTGAGTGGAACACCGGCCTTCAACAGTATATCTCCATTTTATCCTGTTCTCTGCAATCACTTTCAGCTGACTCCACAACTGCCTGTAAGTTCTGATTTCCTCTTCACATGATCTCATCCATGTCACCCATGGACCCGCGCCCAATTTGTCGTTTTCCATTAGAATTCCACTAGAAGGCCTGAAGTGTGTAGTCATTCAACACTCTCCTCGGTGTATGTCCAGTCCAGCTTCAATTTCTTTGGCATATTTCTTGGTTGGGTGATAGGTTCTGCGTTGATTCTTTGCCGGAGTCCTTTGTTGCTAATCCTTCCTGGCTGGCCATCTCATCTTCAGTATAGTCCGAAGGCAGTTGTTGATTAAATTATGCGGTAGTCTATTGGAAATGCTTTTCTTGACTTTCCAATTCTCTGAACCATAGAGGAGAACTGACTGACTTAACACTGATGTTAAAAATCCGTATCTTGTTCTTTATACTGAGTGCAGAAGATTTCCAAACTGATTTCAGAGTGATGAAGGCGTTCCTTGCCTTTCCAGCCCTAGCTGGTTTCGACATCATCATGTGTTCCGTCTGTAGCTGAAACGATGCTGCCTGACCAGATAATTGAAGGAAATGATCCCTTTCATATTCATTCCGTTGATAATGATTGGTGCTTGTTGTGTTGTTGGTTGGTTATCTTCATCACCTCTCTCTTTTCTGTGTTCACTTAAAGTCACTTCAAGTGTGTGACACTAGACTTATATTCTCCGAGAAGTTCAAATCTTCCAGTGTCTTCACGTCAACCCAACATATGCCCATCCTCTCTCAGATACACTGCATAATCACCAGCTACTGTCGAGTGTTTAGACTAAACTTCAAATCTACAGCTTTGTATAGCTAGAGTATCCAAACTATTACCTTATCCATGTGGTAATCCTGCTACATGTCCTAAAATCAAACGAAGATAAGCGACTTAAAGCGAAAAATGAGATTTGTTCAAAAAGACTGACTGGTTTCAACTTTAAACGTGTTGACGAAAGAATGAATTCCGCTTATTTCATCTGACAACAATCATAAAACAACTTGTCATGTTTACATTCCACTACAATGAAAATAAACACAAATAATCATTTCCATTATGTTGCTAAACTTTCAATGCTCAAATTAAAATGAAAAAAATCTTTCTATTTAAACAGCCTCCAACTGGTTCATCTTTACAGAAAGTTGACAAAATGGAATTGTGAAACTGGTATGAGGAAGGTATATTTCAGGGAACCAGAACACAGTTTTATTAATTTCTTCAAGTCATTTTATTGTTTTTGATTATTTCTTGATAGTATTTATTCATCGAGCATTTGTAATATTTGATATCATTAGCTGTAATTATTCCTAAGTTCATTAGTTTTTATTAGATGTATCACACAGTGAAACAGTATTATTTACTGGATGACGTTTCGAACAAAATTTATTGTTATAATCATATTGTAATCACACACTTGAACTTGTTAAGTTCTTCTTTCATAATTCTTTGCAAAAGTAATGCGTAAAACTTCTGCATATCTGATGTCTTTCTAATCCATCGTTTTTAAATTTCACAATTCATCATGTTTTAGGAAACAGAAAGATAACATAAGGATAAGAGAAAAATATATATGCAAACCACTTTAACTTCGTTATTTAATTCCCATCGATTGAATTTTCCGAAGTGTCGGCTCCTTGTGCAGATGCTTTGACGATGTTTGGTCATGTAACCTGAAGTGGTCTAATGGATAGAGCTTTTGCATTTGAAACTGCGGGCACTGGGTTCGAGACCTGGTGGGAGCACCATCACTCACTGGTGAATACAGGTACATCCAGATAATGAGTCCCAAATAGGACGAAACGCGCATCTTAGATTCCACTGCTAGCCACCATCCACCAATTGATTTTATTTTAACTGCACTTCATACATGAAGGCTCAATAATTGATTATTGAAGGTGAATTAAGAATCTGAACAGAATTAGGAGCACCGGTCCCAAAATCAATAGTCTAGTGCTCTACTATATGAGATACGAAACTGAGCTGCTAATCAGATCATTAATATACTGGAGTCATCAAGAGGAAGGCTCAGCTGTGACCCACATTTTTATTTCGGTTTCATTCATCATACATTACACCAGGAATAACATACGAATCCAAAATTCTGTCAGACAGTCTAAATACCAGTTAAATACTTACTTATAAATAACGATAAACAATAAATTCCATTTTACATAAGTTTTTCTGATATACCACACAGAAGTATACTGATTATAACTGGATGACATTTAGACCACAGGTTACTGTTTATAATTATATCAGTGCATTCAAACGACTTCTTTCTTAACTTGTCTTATATAGTGTATCTCAGATATACAGAATACTAGTTTATAAAACAGGAGGGAATAAACCTACATGCTTCAAATTTGGAAGTCGTGTAAGTACATTAATATGCTTATGAACAATAAACTGTGCTCAAAACGTCGTCTAGCTATTATGGGCATCCTTGTATGTTATATCAAATGAACTTACTCACTTATTTTGCAAAAAACGTTGTAGTTGAGTAGGGACGCCTAGATGGTGAAATTCACCGTAATCACGAATATCGGTTGCCTACGCCAACAACGTATACAACCATTACCCGATTCCCCAACCCGCTACTTAACGAGAACACACCATGAGGTGAGACTGGAAGTAAAAGTATATCTATAAAAGGGGCAGTGATATATATACGGCCAATGACGTAGGCGGTTGTCTGTCTAGCTATTGATGAGACAACTGATTGATCCATTTTTCAGACAGCCTATCCATCCACATATCACTTACCTAGTATAGAATGATATTCTACCATGCTACCTAAATCCTGCTTTCGCATAAAGTAAGCCATGAACCTGAGGTCAAGTTTTCTTGTCGATTACTTTTTGAGTTGTAACAAAAGAACATTATAATATCAGATTATTGCATAGTACTTTGTGGCTTGTGCGACTGACTGGATTTATCAGTAGTATATAAAGAGACGTTCATCGGCACAATAATATCAAAAAGAGAAGAGATAGATTTGACCTCAAAAAACGGAAATGAACCAGCGTTGCGGCAAAATATGGAAGACATGAAAAGAAGATAAAGAAACACAATACGAAGGAAAGGCAGATGTAGCACAACACAAAAGATCTGTGAAAATGACAATTTTAATATATAAGCTATACATAATTTAAAACAATTAGTCCCTTTTATAAATTTTTATAATGTTATTAGAAGATGGAGATTATCTGGAAAACGTGATGTATTTGTGCAATACATTTCGAACAGTCTGATCACACATTTACTTGTCAAGTCAACTTATATGAAAAATAAAGGCCATTTTAAGTACACAAAATGATAAAAAAGGATATAAAACTAATAAGAATAATTAATACTACATCTGGTTACCTATTCAGATAAGGATTACCAAGGTAGGCTAAGAGTAATAATAAATTGTTTCTGAACACTCATGAGGGTGGTTAAGTTTATGAATAGCTATAGCCTCAAGGTATTTCACTAAGTCGTCTACTGGACAGACTCAACTCCATACAAAATCATATGTCTTACATGCGAAGAAGAAAGTCTCAATCAACTTGCATTTTTAGACATACTTCTTAGTTGTAGAGAAGATGGTTCGATAAAGCGATCAATTTTATAGAAAGCTTGCTTGGATAGGGCAATATTTAAATTTTCAAAGCTTATATCCCCTATGGTATAAGAGAGGCTTGGTGAAATGCTTATTCAAGAGGACTCAGTGTATTTGTGCGGCTGATGGTATAAAGAATGAAAATAAAATACTGATGGATGCTCTTTTATAATTTTTTAACCGGTGTAGAAGCCAATTCGTCATAAAACCAACAATCCGTTCCGTCCCTAAGAAAGATTTCATCATCAAATTACTATACAATGGGGAAATACATAGTAAAATCTTAAGACGGAGATCAAAGTCGGTCATCCGCAGGAGTCTGGCTTGTAATCATTGCAAAAGCCAAAAATATGCTTTACTACAAACCTCGAAATTGTACAAGTGATTATGTCACATCCCACACTATGTAGATAATTTCCCTATATGTGTACATCAAATTGCAACTAGACATTACGTCACTTTGTCTCTTTTCTTCTCGTGTTACATTTTTAGCGAGAAACAATCTTCATAACAACACTCTTCCAAGTCATACAGAATCCTAATCATCACCAATCTACAATATCGTCTACAGTATCGTCTCATCATTAGATAAAGGTGCCAAATACGTCCGCTGCACGTTTCTCGACTTCACTTCTGCTTTCGACTCTGTACCTAGATGTCTCTTGCTAAATAAGCTCTCTATGACACAAACTGAGTCCTGGGTCACTAACTGGTTGCATTCCTACTTCTCTAACAGAATGCAGTACACCGTATACAAAGGTAAATCCTCCTCTGCTGTGCTCACTGAAGCTGGTGTCCCCCAAGGTGCTGTACTCTCCCCACTTCTCTTTTCTTTCTTTCTACATGACTTACCATCTTCAAATGACATTAATTTTGTCAAATATGCTGACGACCTGACTGTATCTTTGCCTGTCAAATGTCAAAGTGACTGCTCTAAACTAAATGGCTTTCTATCAGAAATCAGCCAGTGGTTCAAGGAAAACGGTCTTACCTTAAACCCCTCCAAATGCCAAACAGTCAATTTCACCTTTAGGCATAAATCTGACCTAAACAAACTGGTTAGCTCTCACGAGGTGTGCAACATAGATGGCACTGAAATAGAAACCAAGTCGGAAATTAAATACCTAGGCGTCATTCTATCTGCTGATCTTTCCTGGTCGTCTCATATCTTGGCGATTTCTAAGAAAATATTCCGTCTTACCTTCTACATCAAGAAGTTAAGACATTCTGGTATAACCCAACCCTTACTCCTACAATTCGTTAACTCTCGCATTCTGCCTATTATTCTCTATTGTTCCCCTTAGTTTTTCCCGGGCTACTGAAGAAAGACTATAACATATTACGCAGGATGTTAAAGGTTGTCAGCAGGGTAAGCAACGTGCCACTTAACCAGCTTGTTAATATTCTGGTTGACAGGCACATGGACTCATGTGAAAAATGGGCCAAATCCATTTTATCTAACTCACACCACCCTCTTCATTCACAACTCTCCCCTTGTATCTCATCAGGTAAAACCAGAAGCCTATATAGAAAACTATATGCTCGCACCAGCAAGTACAAAAACTCAACCATACCCTACTTAGCTCGTGTTCTGTGCGATAAAGAAAGCATTAGGCGTGATACCTATAACTTATTAAATAGTCAGTAGAACAACTGGATCTCGTCTTTCCAACTCATATCATTTATAGGTACAACGTTTTCTTTCTTTCTTTTCCTTTTCTCTCTCTCTTTTTTCTGTTATGTGCTGCTTTGTTTCTTTCTTCCACTTACGCCAGTAAATATGATAGCACCTACTTTTCTAACACCTTCAAACACTGTTCAACTTTGGCTTTGCTACCGACATGCCAATATGTTGTTGTCATAATGAACTGAGATTTCCTTAATCTATGTAGAATTTTATTTATTGATAATGTACTAACTGGATGCAATACTGTAGTAAAAATGCTGAGAATTCCATTCTGTATCACAAGTACTGTTTTGGAATAAAGCAAACTATTATTATTATTAATATTCGCTCAATAACACACAACTACACCCAAATAAAGAATGCTGCTTGCCAGCTAATAGAAAAATTCTTTAAGATATTGACAGCAGGAAATTATCTTTTTTGGAAAACCGTCTAGTTTCAGAGATTCAACTTAATTTATTAATAAGCCCTTAAAAATTCTTTAGAATTTTGTTTTCTATTCAAAGCTATGGACAGTCCATCATAATAATTAGTTTAAGTAGTAATAAGAAACCATCACTGAGCTGACTGTAGAAAGCAACCACAACACAAGCCCAAATACTGCTCTACATAGGATAACGTTGATGTCTATCAATTGTGGTCGTCTGTCAGTATTGGTTAATATCTCTTTCACCTTCTGAGGCATTTGTTATAATCAGTGGATGCGAACAAGCGTACAAGTCACAGGGCACACGTATATGCAGACATGCAATTATTAATGCCAAATGAGATTATTCTTTCCAAAAGTTAGATCATTCTGACTAGTCGTCCATCAATACAACAGAACATTTTGAATACTGTCCTACAAAGTATGCTGTCTAAAAACTTGATAAACCAAAATAAACGAAAAGAAAAAAGAAAACGGGGAAGAAGAAGAAGAGGAATGAGATTAGATTTAAATGTTAATGAGTGGTGAAAAAAACAAACAACATAGAGGTAGTAATGATGCACATACTGGATGGAATTATTTCTTCTTCTTTTTTTGTCTGAAATGTAAATGAAAATTACATAACTGACCAAATGATGACTCATGCTTTTTTAAAGCTCTAAGTGGTGCTAAAAGACATAGAAATTAATATTTCTAACTTCGTGGAACTATAGAGTATAAAATGTGTCATTAGATGATAGAAAATTATTTTTCAGACTGCCCACTCTAAACAGACGAGAGTGACAATAAGACCAACAACCTAGACGTGCAATATAAACATAATTCACGAAATGAAACCCAAGTTACGAACCCTTCCACTTTCAAGTGCTGGTTTCTAAGGATTTGATTGGTTTCAAGTTTGATCGAAAATTGATTTCAGTTTGCAGAACCATTTAAAACTAGGAAGCGCTGGACAGCTATTTCGTCCTTGTCTAGGACTCTTCAATGGTGTGCACCCATGGCCCTACCCAGGATCAAACCGAAGACCATCAGGTTACTAGGCGAGCACACTGACCATTCAGCCGCCGGGACGGAATCCAATGGCTTATCATTTCTAACTTCTACCAATTCTCATATCTATATAGGGCAAAAAAGTTTTTTATAGGAAAGCATTTGATGGTTATATATATAAAACCCGAAATGTTTCTACATATATATATATATATATAGAAACATTTCGGGTTTTAAAAGACAAGACGGCTGTTAGGGTCATCATTGCGGCTTTTGAATTACTCATGGTTGAACAACTCACCAAATTTTATGTCATACAACTCAGAAAGCATACTTAACTATCGAAGATCTACACGCGAAAACCAGTAAAAAGGCAGAAAAAGCAGCAAACAGAGGACTGCCCGTTGAACCTAGTGAGGACGGAGGTGATGAAAATAACCAACCAACAACAACAAGAACTGATCACTACCAACAGAAGTTATATGGAAGAAGTCACTCCCTTCATTTATATAGACACCATCGTTCGACTAAGGGCGGAACACATGAGGATGTCAAACGTAGGATCGGGAGAGCCATACAGATTTTCATCACTCTGAAATCAGTCTGGAAGTCTCCTGCAAACGTCATGAACAACAAAATTTTGTCTTTGAGCACCAGTGTTAAGTCACTTCTTCGGAAACCCTGGAGCTTGTGTCATGAAAAGCATTTCCAAAAACTGGCTTCAAAACTTTATCAACATCTGCCTTCGCTTCATGCTGGGAATCAAATGGCCAGAAAACATCAGCAACAAGAAACTCAAGCGATGAAGCAATCAAAAACCTATTGCTCAACAGGTTTGCCATAGGAAATGGAGGTGGATTGGATACACACTTAGAAGACAGTTAAATAACATCACACGTAAGGCCTCAAATGGAACCCGGATGGGAAGAGACAAATTAGGCACGGGTCCAAAGGTGACATGGGGGAGAATGTATGAGGAGGAGATGAAAGCCTACATTCTAACGTGGAGTCGGCTAAAGAGGACAGCAGTTGAAGCCCTATTTTCCACTCTGAAACCAAGAAAACAACAATAATAGTATATTACCGTAAACTAATATTAAAATATTCTTAAAATACCATATCTGTAGGAATTTTCATTATCTTATTTGAACTGAAATGCTTAGTAGTAAATTTATCAGTATCTTTTACAATAGTACTACCGTCACGTACTTATGAAACAGTTCAGTTTTGATTCATCATACCTAAGGAGTTTAACAGCTTTTCACCATAAGTTCCAAAGAGATTGGTTTCTCGCTTAATGTTGTAACTGTCTGTGTCGGTGGCACAGCGGTTGGGACTCTCGCCGACCATGCACATGGTCCGAGGTTCGATCCCCCGCCGACGCACACGATATCTATGGTGGGCCTGCTAAATTTGGGCTACCGATATCACATGCTGAAAATTTCATACTTGTACCAAAATACTGTGTGGAATCAAGCTATAATAAAATTTTTAAAAATAAAAATAAATAAATCTACTTGTGTAAATTCCTTGTCTGCCCTAATTTTTGTTCTATGCTAATACATCAGATGATTGGCATTTGATTGATACTGAGTAGTTGAACTAGTTAGATGGTATAAATGAAAGAACGGGATGAGCCTAGCAAACCTTTAGAAGCATTATGGTGTCAGATATCTTTATAAATACAAATATAACACTACGAAATGTCTGGTGTGCTTATCTAGATCATGTATAGGTTTCTGGTCTACTTGAATATCTATACTTGTATGAATCTTCGGACATATTAAGGTTTTTATTTCGGCATTTATTCAAAATCATAAATTCATTAACTCAGAAGCACAAATTATTTTAACCTGTATCTGTGGTTTGTAATAAGCAAGCACACTGTCCTTGTCTTAAAACAAAGCAAACAAATGAAAACCAGATGAATAGATTGTTTGTGATACTGAAAACGCTTTGAAGTATTGTCCTTAGTTGTGTTGTATTTTCTTAAAAAAAAAAAAAGAATAACTGCCATCAATCAAAATTCAGTTTACCTAATTATGGCTTTAGATTTGTTAATATTATCGATTTATACGTATGCAGCAATGTGTAATCAGTCAGGATAGATTGTGCTTCAAAATAACTACTTCACCTATTAGTACCATATTACCGATTTCTTGAAATCTTTGACAAAAAAGTTTGAAAGAAGAAGGAGTGAACATATTCGCAGGATGATATGAACCCATCTTATTTCGTGGATTCTCTTCACCCACGTACATCCTAAACAACATCAAAATACAAGTCACAAAATTTCTCAACATACTTCTCTCACAGTGAAGTCGAGTTGCAAATAGAGAGTATAAGCAACTTAGTTCCACAATGATGTAAGTATATAAATTGTTCAGTGTTAAAGGACTATCTATTTATAGTATAATTGGACATCAGGGGGCCAGAGTTCAGATTTTGCTTGGAAACAAGAATTGACTAAAGGCGAAGTGTATGATCTGACCAGTGAGCGAATTTATGCACGATATGACGGAGAGTTCAAGAAGGAGACAGTGAATAGTACAGTAAAACTATGATATACAAGTATTAGGTAAATTTGGAAATTAAATAATGAAATCAAGGCAGTGAGTGAAAATCAAAATTAAGTGGAATATTACACAACAGAGTGAAACACAAAATCACATGAACAAAGCAATTACAGTTACTAGGGTAGTGAGAGATTAGTCACACTGTCTTTTTGTACACAAAGGTTAGGTTGAAGTCTTTTGACAGCAATGGCTTCTACAAACTCAGTTAGCCATGGTTCTCTTTGTATATTGATCATTTTGAAAGCCTGACTAATTTCCACTTCGTGTCCCGTGTGAATTAGCTGTCTGGCGATTGCACTTGAGAACGCTTTGCTGCCTTTTATCCGGAGATTTTAAAGGATATGCTCAGAAAATCTTGAACTCCCCATCATATCAAACATAAATTCGCTAACTGGTCAGATCATACACTTCTCCTTTAGTCAATTCTTGTTTCCAAGCAAAATCTGAACTCTGGTCCCCCTGATGTCCAATTATACTATAAATAGATAGTCCTTTAACACTGAACAATTTATATACTTACATCATTGTGGAATTATGTTGCTTATACTTTCTATCTGCAACTCGACTTCACTGTGAGAAAAGTATGTTGAGAAATTTTTTGACTTGTATTTTGATGTTGTTTAGGATGTACGTGGGTGAAGAGAATCCACGAAATAAGATGGGGTCATATTATCCTGCGAATATGTTCATTCTTTTTTGTTCAAACTAATAAAGGGAACCAGTTGCTGTAAGCAAAAACGAGAGTATATAATGAAAATAACTTTAGAGACTAAAGATTTACTTCAGACAGGAGGATAAATTACTTCTAAAGGTTAATGTAACTAGTGTCAATGATCATAGTCCTAATTTATTTTTCTGTTTTTGTCTCATAACTAGACATGATTGAGATAATTAGCGAACTTCTGTTCAATCTGTTATTATTTTTATTACTATTGGAGACGTTTATTTCCCGCTAGGAATTTGAAACAAACAACAAATGTTTTAAAATAAAGAGGATTTAATGAATTTATCAAATTTCAGAATGTGGTAGATTCATTAATTCCTGCGTCGTTAAAATTTCTGGCTTGCTACTATTTTGCCCACTCACTAGATCTGATTTGGATCCTCCTCTATCTGTACTGGGACACTAGCTGATTTAAAGGTTGGCGAATGTAGGCCGTTAATGCTCGTTGAAAAATTAGGCATTTTAGGAAATATATATATGAATGCACTGAATTTAAATAGATTGGTTGCCCTGGAGAGATTCTTGTCAAATGAGAACAAACAGTAACGTAGCAAAGGATACACTTTACCTATTTCAAAGGAAATTTCAAGTGTTGATTCTCAGGCATCTGATTGATTTCAATTTTGGTCAAGAATCAACTTCAGTTACAGAACCACTGATATCCATGGAGTACTAAACAGTTGTTTCTTCCCTGTTTGGGACTCTTCAGAAGTACGCATCCGAGACCCTACCAGGAATCGAACTTCAAACCTTCAGGTTAAAAGGTGAACTTTTCTTCCATTGTCCACTGGGATGGAATTCAATAGCCCATCAATTCTGACTTCTGCTAATTCACAATATAATACTACTGAAGAGTCTAAAACAAGCGCGAAACAGCTGTCCAGTACTCTCTGTATTTCAGTCTTTCTATAACTGAAGTCAATTGGTGATCAAAATCGGAATTCAAAAGGATTAACTGAAACAAAATGTTCATTTTATTCCTCTTCACTTCAACCCTTTCTAATCGAGCAAACAGAATAGTGACGTAATATATTACGTTTTTGGGGTTTCCTTTCATTATATAATTTATTTTTCAAAATATCAAATGGTTTTAGCTGCACAGACGCATTGCTTCTTATTTAGTAATCAAAATACGGAAATATCACTAGCTTTAACCAATGATACACATATCCAAATTACTACTATTTCGATTTGTGCGTCGGATGCACAGCGGTTAGGACTCTCGCCGATCATGCACATGGTCCGAGGTTCCATCCCTCGCCGACGCACATCCGATATCTATGGTGGGCCTGCTAAATTTGGGCTACCGATATCATATGCTGAAAATTCCATACTTGTACCAAAATACTGTGTGGAATCAAGCTATAATAAAATAAATTTAAAAAAATAAATTAATAAGAATGCCTTTCTACTTACTACTCTGAGCGCGTAAGACTATACACCCAAACTTCCCATCTGAGATACGTTTCTAGCCTAACGGCATCACCTAACAACCGTTATTTTTTATGTAGAAGATTTAAATCTAACACCTTTGAAACAAGACAGATGTTCTGAATGGTTTAATTTTCTTTATTCCTTTACGTTCCAAATGGGACATGGGCTTCAAGCCACAGGCTTGAAGTTTCGGTAGCAGTGTTTACTTTTACTGGGTGGGTTTGCTAGCCTCATGCCCAGCCTTTTCTCTTAACCGGTCTTATTACCGGCTTAACGAGGTAAAGGAATGCGTCGGCCTGGGGATCGAACCCCGTACTACATGCGTGGTTGGCAAGCATTCTACTACTAAGCTAATGACTCACGAGTGGATTAACAGTTTGTTGATTTCACAACTACAGTGATGATTGTTAAATGATATATCTGAATAATTTTTACAGTGTGGCCATTAGGTTAAATGACACAGTACTGTAGTATAGGGTATTTTTTCGGATATATAATATTTTAAATAATAGCTATTATGATAAAGAAAGGAAGACGAAATTTGCAGTATAAAATGATATCATTCTATTTCACAGGTTCTCATCAGCTGCAGACTACCTGAAATTACAATGGTTATATAAATGATAATAACATACTTTAATGTTTGATTAGTAGTAGAGAAGAGATAAAATTGACGCATCCAAAAAAGAACGAAAGCATTACAATTTTAGTTTAAGTTATCATCATCAATTTATACACTTTCAGAGTTGAAAAGAGGGGGGAGGGGTAAGACAGAAAACAGAAAAATTGATTAACAGAAACAGTGTTAGCTTGTAGGTTCACATGGCAACTCCAAAAAACAAAAGCATTTACAGTTTATAAGATTGAGATTTGCTCAGTGAGTTGAGATCACTGATGACTAATCAAAATCAAAATTCAGTTACCAAGGGAGTGAGAGGTTAATCACACTCTCTTTCTGTGTGCATAAGTCTGGTTTAAATCGTTTGATTGCGATCGCTTCGGCAAATCGTAGTAAATTTGCTGTCCTTTGTCTATTTAATATTTTGAAGGACTTAGAGATCTCTACGAGATGTCCGGTATCAACAATATGTCTGGTAATTGCACTCTGAGAGTATTTGCTTCCTTTCAGGCATAGGTTTCTTGGAATATGTTCAGAAAACCGGATAGAAGCCCTTCTTTCTGTCCTTCCAATGTACTTGCTCCCGCAAGTGCACGTAAATTCATAAACGCAGTTGGAGGTGACATCAGCAGGGTATTTATCCAGTTTTGAGTGGATCATGGAAGGAGTGGTGTTGTATACTGTTATGAGTTTTGCTGCCGGGAAGCTTCTATTTATTGCTCCTTTCAGTCTTCTGTCAATCTTTTGTGAAACTGCATCTCCTTTGAATGGGAGACAAATAAACACTTTTTTCTTTTCTACAGTTGGATGCTTTTCTTTCTTATCTTTTTCTCTGCTTTATACAGAAGTATAGCAGAGAAAAAGATAAGAAAGAAAAGCATCCAACTGTAGAAAAGAAAAAAGTGTTTATTTGTCTCCCATTCAAAGGAGATGCAGTTTCACAAAAGATTGACAGAAGACTGAAAGGAGCAATAAATAGAAGCTTCCCGGCAGCAAAACTCATAACAGTATACAACACCACTCCTTCCATGATCAACTCAAAACTGGATAAATACCCTGCTGATGTCACCTCCAACTGCGTTTATGAATTTACGTGCACTTGCGGGAGCAAGTACATTGGAAGGACAGAAAGAAGGGCTTCTATCCGGTTTTCTGAACATATTCCAAGAAACCTATGCCTGAAAGGAAGCAAATACTCTCAGAGTGCAATTACCAGACATATTGTTGATACCGGACATCTCGTAGAGATCTCTAAGTCCTTCAAAATATTAAATAGACAAAGGACAGCAAATTTACTACGATTTGCCGAAGCGATCGCAATCAAACGATTTAAACCAGACTTATGCACACAGAAAGAGAGTGTGATTAACCTCTCACTCCCTTGGTAACTGAATTTTGATTTTGATTAGTCATCAGTGATCTCAACTCACTGAGCAAATCTCAATCTTATAAACTGTAAATGCTTTTGTTTTTTGGAGTTGCCATGTGAACCTACAAGCTAACACTGTTTCTGTTAATCAATTTTTCTGTTTTCTGTCTTACCCCTCCCCCCTCTTTTCAACTCTGAAAGTGTATAAATTGATGATGATAACTTAAACTAAAATTGTAATGCTTTCGTTCTTTTTTGGATGCGTCAATTTTATCTCTTCTCTACTACTAATCAAACATTAAAGTATGTTATTATCATTTATATAACCATTGTAATTTCAGGTAGTCTGCAGCTGATGAGAACCTGTGAAATAGAATGATATCATTTTATACTGCAAATTTCGTCTTCCTTTCTTTATCGAAATTTATCAAGGGAACCAGTTGTATGAAATAGGTATTATGTCATAGTCTTACCGCTTTATTTTAGTCAGGGATTCAATTGAATAATTAATCAATTTTTGTCCGGTAGTTTGCTGATTTATAAAGAAGACATGCAAATGCTTTGTGACTGCCATCATTAGTTAAGTGTAACACTTATAGGAAGTGAAAAGAAGAAAACTAGATGTTGGTTATTCTATTTTATAAATGTAGTGATTGCTTCACCTATCGTTAAACTGGCCATACCTAAAGGAATATACAATATAATAAAACTTGATTTTTTTAAATTTTTGACACTCTTTAGCTGTATGTGCTTTAAGAAACAGCTTTTATTCATTTCGCTTGTCACTGGAAAATTTGAAATAGGAAAGAAATTGGGATACATCAGTTTGATTCCCAATACTAACTCACTTCATATTAACTTGCTTTGAAACTCATGCGGTGATTCTCTAAACCAATTTCTTTAATGTATACAGCATGTAAGACTAACCTTCAAACCAAATTATTGTTTTAACTCTTCTTAACAATAAGAATCTGTACCGTATATGTGTAGTAAATGTTCTGAGAATAGATGATTAAGATCCGGGACATCGAGTTAATATGGTATATGTTTAGTTAGATTAGTGTATCGATGATGCTCACACTGATACCTGATGCCACTAAAAGTAAACAGTGGACATATCAACAATCGGGATTCATTTACCCATTACAGATTTATTTACAAGACCGATCATGAAATGACTTCAGTTGTAGGACCGTTGAAAACCAAGGAGTACTGGGCAGCTGTCTCGTCCTTCAGCAGTACACATCCATGGCGCCACGAAGGAATCAACCCAGAACCTTCAATTTACAAAACGACCTCGTTTACCATTCAGTCATTGGGACAAAATCCAATGACCCATTAATTCTAACTTCTGTTAATTCGAGATATACCGCAAGTGCCAGACAATGTCATCGGTTTATTAAGCCTGGAGTTAAGAGAAACATCTAATAAGTATAGACTTATACTAATCAACTACCCAGACAGAATTTCATCATGATCTGACATTGGTTAGAGAACCATTGGAAAACCGGTAGGGAGTACTGAACAGCCGTTTCGTCAGCCTAGCTTGGGACCCTTCATCAGTACGCACCCACCGGGATTCGAACCCAGGACCTTCTGGTTACAAGGTGAGCTCGTATACCATTAAGCCACTGGGACCTGATCCAATGGCCCATGAATTCTAACTGCTGCCAATTCACGACATAGCGCAACCGCTAGCCAATGTCTTCGGCGAGTATTTGTCCTCACACCCGACCTGCTGCACCCTACTGGTCACGACTTCCCACTGGAACCCCAGGTAACTACCTACCTGAATAGGGCCAGTCACCAGTGAGCATCTCATTGATATTCAAGTATTGGTTTGTAGGGATTTGGTTGATCGGTTACAGGATTCCATCATGAGCTGACATTGGTTAGAGAACCATTGGAAATCCTGGGAGTGCTGGACAGCTGTTTCGTCCTGGTTCGGGACTCTTCAGTAGTAGTATACGAGCTCGCCTTGTAACCAGAAGGTCCTGGGTTCGAATCCCGGTGGGTGCGTACTGATGAAGAGTCCCAAGCTAGGCCGATGAAACGGCTGTTCAGTACTCCCAGGATTTCCAATGGTTCTCTAACCAATGTCAGCTCATGATGAAATCCTGTAACCAATCAACCAAATCCCTACAAACCAATATTCGAATACCCAGTGAAACAAGTTTATCACTGAATACATTTTAACGGAAAGCCAGTTCCTTGAACCAGCAAACCACCTAGTACAAATTAACCGAAAGGAAATAAATAGCTACATCAGTGTCTGATATTCTGTTTACAAAATATCCTTATGTTTAACTACATTATAGCTGTTTTGGCATACAATTTTCTTCGTTCAAAGCCTCATATATAGTCATTATTACTATTATTAATATTGTTACTTAGATAAAATAGGAACAAACACATATAAACATAGAAAATGGAACAATTTCTGAATCACTTTGATGTGAAAACACATCTTATCTCTCTACATATTTTTTTTGCTGGCTAGCTTACTAATTTTAATGTTACGCGATGATTCACAGAGTAAACAAAAATATCATTGTATACAGAGAAAATTAAGTGTGTTTAGTCCAAAAATGAATTACATCTAAGGAAAATATCACACAAATAACAGCCTTCTTTTTACAAATTGATCTGTTTACACAAGTGTATAATGTAGGCATAATAAAAGAAGCTAATGACAAGTGTGAAACATTTTCAAGACCGACTTGATAGGGGATATTATTGTCTAAATGAAATGTTGAAAGATCTGTTAGTTCATGAGAAGTTTTATCGGCATACAGTGTATTGTATCAGCCAGCTGATCGCCTACGAAGCCTACAGCTCAAATAAAATGGCAATCAAATGTACGTTCACTTCGATTTCTGTTGACTGGCTGTAAATTATCAGCCTGTATTCGGTTAAATATTGAAGTAAAATAAAGACAAGCTCGTATACCATTCAGCCACTGGGACTCGATTCAGTGACTAGCCCATGAATTCTAACTTCTACCAATTCGTGATGTTTAGCGTGATCACCAACCAATGTCATCGGCGGGACATCCATCTTCACACTTGACTCGATGGACCTCACTGGTCACGACTTCTCACTAGAACTCCAGGAAACTCTGCCCTGTAGCAAGTCACTAGCGAGCATCAGATTAATTTTCTATGATTGGTTTGAAAGGATTAGATTTGTTTATACGAGTTTGACCACAGATTGATATCAGTTAGAGAACCATTGAAAACCAGGACAGAGTTTCCTGGAGTTCTAGTGGAAAGTCGTGACCAGTGATGTCCATCCAGTCAAGTGTGAGGATGGATTTCCCATCGATGACATTGGTTGTTGGTCGCGCTGAATCACGAATTGGTAGAAGTTATAAATCATGGGCTAGTCATTGAATCGGGTCCCAGTGGCTGAATGGTATACGAGATTGACTTGTAACCAGAAGGCCTTGGGTTCGAACCCCATGTGATGGGTGCGTACTGCCGATGATTCCCAAACCAGGATAAAACAGTTGGCTGTCCAGTACTCCCTGGTTTTCAATGGTTCTCTAGCTGACATCAACCCGTGATCAAATTCATGTAAACAAATCTAATCCTTACAAACCAAACTATTAAAATAAAGACCTAAGTTCATACTTGGAATTTATACAGTTTGAGATGAAACTTCCCCACAGCTTCCTTCGGAAAACAAAATTATTCAGGACCTAATATGTGATCTGACTGATACTCTAAATGGTATTGAATAAACCAAGCGTAAATGTGTGAAACTGTATACTACTGATTTACTGAGATGAGTAGTCGTTTATCCCTCACATTATTCAGTAGTGCTTACTATTTCTCCAAAGTACGTAACCATAAATCGGGGGATTTGAAACGATCCGGCTCTCAGAGTTGAGTCAAGTTGGGTATACTGCTGGTGGAATCGGCCTCAAACATGGAAAAAGGGCCTCCAATGTTTACATTACTTCGATTTGGCTAGCGAGCACTACTGGTTGTTGTGACTGGTATACAACCACTCAACCCAACCAGTCAGTAATATATAACGTCACAGTCCCAAGCTAACTAGACCTTTAGACTTGCAAAATAGGAAATCGTGGCATGCTTTCCTTGGATTGGTTATTCACTGGATATAAAAAACTGAAATATGTGTATGTGTGTGACAGAATTCGTTAAATCTAATCCGAAATTCAGGACATCATAAGATTGTTTAATTTTGTGTCCTGAATTTTTCGATTTCTAAAATGCGCTAAGTTTATGTCGAAATTAAAATTGATTTCTATTGATCAACAAATTTCTGACTTCAAAGCATTCTGAATGGCTTAAAGGCAATTCAACAACCTCTTGTAAGTTTGCCTGATGATTGTTTAAAGTGTTGTTGCTCATCCACTATAGGATTGTTTATCAGCTGTAGGAAGGAGATTTCAGTTCTCAATACTTCAATTACTTGGGTCTTCCACTCACGAAAATGCTACTAGTCGCATGTGTGTTACCATGGTCTCCGTTATGCTTAGTGTTCTTAGAATATACGAAGACTGAAAACAAACTTCCCTTTCTGAACTCATTACTAAGATTCATTATTCTCTTAGGCTCCATGTGGAACGTAGGGATTCAACAGAACATCTACATTTTGTTCTGCTCTCTGTAGTCCGCCTTAGGTGGCATCAAGATTGAACGTGAGCTTTCACTTCCTCCTCACACGATATCCTTCATGCCACTCTTGGACAAACACCCAACTCAACGGCTCCCGTTTGGGTCCCAATCGAAGGCCTGGCGTGTGATTTCTCTCAATGAACTCCTCAGCGTGTTGAAGAGGAGGTTTGATCACCATTTTATGCCCTGTTCGATGACGATGCAAAGAGTTGTAATTGATCCACACAGGATTTGTTTTTCCTGAATCCAGCTTGTTTCGGGCAGATTTTGCATTCAGAGTATCTCTCAGTTTCTCCAGGATGACGCAACTTTATATTTTACTTGATGAAGACAACAGCATGATTCTTCACCAGTTCTTACAGAGACCTGAGTCTATCTTCTTTGGTAGTTTGACAAGATAGCCCTTCTGACAATCGGCTGGTACTTTTTCCCCTTCGAATTTTCGGCCAGAGTGGCGTGAGCATTTGTGCTGCGGTTTCTGAGTCTATTTTCATTGCAGCAGGGGGGAATTCATTTCTAAGACATAGGTTATATTATTTATCAAATAAAAAAGCCATCTCCATCAATGTTAGAAAGTTGTGTCCTAAATTTAATTACAAAACGATATAATGAATATCATTCCTTAAGAAACTAACGAGATAGAATTAAAAGTTTTATGGAGAAATGAATAACTGGTGTGTATAAAGTGGACTCCATTACAACTTCTCAAACTGTGCATCTGCATTCGATGTATACTCAAAATCTTAATCCCACACTAAACCTTCTGATATGTGGGAATCATTTATTGACAAACCTTTTGTGACTTACAATTTAGGTTCTAATATTTAAAGGAAACATCACTTCCTTGTGGTGTTCAAAATAAACCAAATATTTTAAACGGATTACTTTTTTAAAGTGAACTAGTTCTATTACTCTATGAATGAGCTTTGCTAAAATCTACTTGAAAACAGTCTGATTTGACTAGCCCACCTTAGGATATTATTAACACGTTTTAAGCTAATCTCATCTTAACCAGCAAGGTGATCGAGATTTAAGATACCTGGTATTTCAAAGTTCCAGCCGTCATATTTTTCACCTGAAATTCAATTGAATGAAATACAGCTCCCAATACTAACTAGATTTTAGCTATACTTCACCAGCTGGAATTCTGCATGGTTCATATGTAAATAACAAGAACATATTTGTTTGTAAAAGATGATTAATGTAGCAATCTTGATTCCTAGCTAGAGTGGTTTAAATCTGGCTGTAAATGAGTCTCTCTTCGACCTCAGTCACCATCCTCTTATATTAAGCTAGGAACAATCAACCAGACCTATCTTACATAGTTTAGTAGAAAACGTTGCTACCTATACCCGTTGTCAATAATGGAATCACTCACCGATTCATTCGAAATAAAAACAGTATTTACATTATGTTGACTCTCAAATAGGCTATTTCCAGTATACTAGCTGGAATTTCTGTAGTCTGGTCAACAACATGCAAGTATTTTTTTTATTTTATTTATTCTATTATCACCCTGATGAAGTGTGTTCAGTCGCTTTATATCTGAAAGGTACAAAATTAGTCATTTTAGCTGGGTTCTCTGAAGACAGAGAAAATGCATTTAAGTTTTGTCATCAGTCATTCTAATAATCGGTTACGTGCTACTAATACCTGTGATTTTTCACAGGTAGGTTGTTTTTAAACAAATGATTTTTCTCATCAGGTCTACCAGCTATCATAAATCCTGGGTTCTATCACATTTTAGAGTGAAGTGTTAATAATTTTCATCAGGGAATTTTTGCTTTATTCATGAAGACAATAAGTGAAAATCCGGAGAATGTTTGTAAAACTATGAGAAATTCATGAAAGTATTCAACTCTTTCCTTTTCGGTTGACAGGCATTCAATTACAGTGAATCGTCCATCAGTCTGAAAGTATCGATCGGCAGCCACTTGCTTCATCAAAAAAGGATGATTCTAATGTTGGGAATTTGGAACACCTTGATCCAAATGTGTAACACTACTAGTTGATATTCGAAACCTTTTACTACTCATGTCAGTCAGTAATATATACCCACGACGGATAACTGCTAATTTAACGTGGTGGTTGGGCTTGCATATCACAATGATCCAACAAGCTAAACTGGCTGGAACCGATGTTCCTGCACGTCCAAATATACTACAAAGGTTGTTAGGAGAGCAACTGGACCAAAGGCAGTTACCATCATAGTGTAAGTTGATTACACTATGCTGGGGGGGGCCCTGGGAACAAAGTCGTACTGCTACGGGACAGCGATATAATGGCAGTAAGATGTTCCCTTCAGATAACCAGTATACGAGCTATGTTGTCTCTTTGCCATGGAGAGGTACGGTTAGAGAAGATCAACTCCGAAAACTGTACATCCCGACTTATGCTACAGAGACAGGATTTTAATACGGATACAACTCTAATCACCAATTCAAACAGTCTGTTTGTGACCAACCTCAAGCAGTTTTCCCCTTGACTCTGTGGTCATGCAACACTAATTATCTTTCTGTTTCAGGTACCCTCCAAAAATCAACTTCTACAGCATGGGTAACTGGGAAGTAAGAGTGGCTCCCATACTTCCCAAAACACACAAAGATGTCGTGATCACTACCCACCTTTATCTACGTCACCGCCATCATCTTGCTTACCGAAAACGCCTAAAAGATATAGTCCAATTCATTTGTCTAAAACAGAGAAGCTGTGACGCGTACAGTACAGTCGCTAATTTTCCAGCATCACGCTAAGTGTGTACCCATTACTAAAGCAACTCTTTTTCGTGCCTTCAGCTAGAAGGAAATTAGCTAGATGCCTTCAGTTTTCAACCTTCCAAGATCATGTTTATTCCTTCCGGTTCATAAAATGAATCATTGATTCTGATTAGAGCTTCTAGAATTCTCTTTAAAACTCCGAATACGTCCAAACTGACTTTACTCCGTCTATTAGTTGTATAACCATTAGACAGAAGTCAATATCGAACAAATTATCGGTAAGTCCTAAATTTTATTGAAAAGGTCCTCATCTTACGAAGATACTGACAAATTTAGAGTAAATGTTTCTAGTTTTGTCCTCTATTCCATATCGCTTTGCATCTATCCATCATTCATTTATGTAGATTGAAACACTTTATATCGCATACCATAATACACCCCATTCTATGTTATTTCACATGTTAACTAAGCATTACACAAAGGTAAATACTTAAATGTCCAAAAAGTAAGTGCAGAAACTTGGGTAGAGTATTCACACCAATATATGAAACATAACAGAAATCCCTAACATACGCTAGTTAAGCCACCAGACTGTTATGGACACATTAAATTAGCAAAATAAAAACTAAAGAAAATCTTAATCATCACCGATTGCTAGTGTAAAATGTCGTACCATGGCTTAGTGCATCTTTCTGTTTCCTCTCTATTTTTATCAGGCTAAATGACTCACTTAAGATTATGTGAAGATTGGCCATATATGCTAGGAATCTATTATTCACACTAACTTTAATAAGCGGAACGTAAGTAAAACAGCTGATGGACACCAATAAAATCATGTTGACAGACGAATAATGAGGCTTACAGGCATACAATAATCTGAAAAATAGGAAACACTTCAAATATCACATCAGTGAATAAAAAAGAATTGCGAGTAATTCTCATAAAGAAAGTATTAGTGTTAACTGGTGAATGGTAATTAGCAGTGGAGTCCAGGATGCACATTTCGTCCCGTTTGGGACTCGTCATCTGTATGTGCCTGCATTTCGCAGTGAGCGATGATGTTCCTACCAATTATCTTCTAATTATATGCCCAGACATTGTCGAAGCATCTACACAAGAAACCGACAACCTGAGACCGACCACTTTGGTTCAATCAATCGACGGGGAAATCTAAAATTGAATTAAACGTACTAGTATTGCATAATGTATGTAGCTTGTTCTTACCAGACAGAGAATTCAATCAGTAAACTTACTTGAACATTTTTATTGGTAGCTATTCCTTCAATTTTCTTACTTCAGAATTTTGCTTTTATCACTAACACTAAACATCTTTTTTTCTAAAGTTCTTCCTTCAAAATTTATGAATGAAGCAATAATCAGTACAAATAGAAAACTGGATAGTGTTTTTGTTTTGTTGGTTTTTATAGTTTCATCTATCCGCTAACTTAAGAAACACTTTTAGCTGACATAAATTTGTTACATAAGTTAGCTGCGCTACTTTATTCATTTCTAAGAACAGTCTGAATTCTGCCGATAAAATCTGTAGCATAGTCATCAAGTTAGTGAGTTTTCCATTGCAGGCCTATTTAAACGTGCGGATTGCTGTAAGAATTTTTGGGTAATGAATTAGTTTCTCAGAGGAGTCAGATGTGTCCCACTGATGAGTGACGACAAATGGGACTCGAACCCATGACTTGGCATTCCTAGACCAAGACTTTATACCTATTTTTAGAATACTGTAGTCATAGGATATGAAGCATCACTCCAAGTTTCATTTAGTTTCCAGCAGATAAAAGATAAGGAGGTATTGAAAATCAGTGGGTACTGGACACATGTTTCCTCCTACTTTGCAACCTAGTAAATATGCACCAATAACCCAACTAGGATTCGAGCTCAAGATTATCAAATAAACTGGGTTAAATCAAATGGCCACTGGTCAGTAATTTTTTGATGTAATCTACAATTAAAACACCTCGTCATTAGCTTTGAGGTCGATTTTTTATAGTAATATCGGGTGTCGTTCATCAATTGATGTGTGAAGACAAACGTATGTCACTGAAACTGGATTCCAGCATCTCGAGCAGTGTCTAGTATATAACGCTGACAGGTTGTGCAGTATCATTGAAGTAAACATTCAGCGTGATTTAATCTTCAATAGTTTTCTAAGCTTTGTACATCGTAACAAATTCTACCTTGTAATCGGTCGAATAGGCACTAATCTAGAATCCTAAAGTTATATTTATTGTTACTTTTATCGATCGTCTATATTTTCACACTAGAAACATCACAAAACTAATTCGACTGGAAGCCCAAAGATCCATTGAGTAACCTTGTTTTTGATCAACAAAACGTTTAATTTTTTTAATGATAACCTCAGCTGAAAAACTGGCTTTCATAGATTATCCATTTATCATTTATTGTCTTAGATAATCTTTGAATTCTGTAGAACACTAAATAAAAGATAAGTTGTTGGTGTAAAGAGTGACGATTGAAGTCAAAACAAAAATGTGGTTGGCGGCAGGACTCGAACCAATGACCTCCAAACTATTCGTTCAACGCTCTAACAGCTAAGTTACGACGTCGAGCTGCTATTAAACAGATCATTTCATTGTTCTTGTTTTTTTTTAAATTCCCTAAAATACTAGTGAAAATTATTGATTTCCTACAAGTTATTTACAAGAGACAAATAAGGTCAACGAATCCAAATAGGATGTATGCAAGTCAAGTTATTCATTGTTAATACATTTAGATGACTAAATGTTTCTTCATTTGAAATTACCTTAGATAATAAATAAGAGTGACAAATTTCTTAATTATCCTATTTGGTGATAGCATAAGAAACTGGTCGTTAAGGGTATACATAAAACCCTCGTGTAGTAAAAAAAAACATGGGCTTGTGAACAAGTAACTAGTTTTGTTATACTCTTTGCCTTCCATACACATATTTACATATAAGAATATAAAAAATCTAGAAATAATAGCTGGGAAACAACTGTTCTTTTTTGAACAGAAGACCACAAAAAAGTGTGCGAATAACAGTATGTTAGGGTATAACATTTGCATAAATAAAGGTTAACAATATTTATGAAGTTCGACCTAGTTTTTCCTTACATGGATTTGCATTCACATCAAAAGCTGTTGCAATCTGTCATCACTGACATAAGTACACAAACATATACATTTTGTATAAGATGGACTTGAACACATGATCTAATAAACGGTGAAACGTTTTGCAAGTCAAATATGACTCAGGATGTGAATATTCAACTACAAAACAAAGCTGGAATTCTGAGAAAAAAATGAATTGGAAATGGTTTATTTTATGAAACTCGTTTTCAATAAATGTTGAAATGAATCAAATTCACAATTTACAAATTATTTATCAATTTGTAATGTACACAGTTTGTGAGAGGAAATTTCACCATCGTTTCTTCCGGAAACCAAATCACTTAGACCACAATATGTGGTCTGCTTGAGACCATAAATGGTAATCAAGGAACCAAAAATAAAACTGCCGGATGGTTTGGACTGATTCGGCTCTCTGAACTTGGTCAAACCAGGTACACTACTGATGAAGTCAGCCTCAAACGAGTAAAACAGCCGTCCAGTGTTCAGATTTTAAAGGGACGATAGGTGTTCGGATAATAACACAAGTTCCTATACCCAAAACTCCTATAGTATTTGTTCTGCATAGACCAAAGGCAATTTAAAACACCAAATTAACCGTCAAAAATATGAAGCATATTTCGGAACCAGAATCGCAGTGAAAGGATGATGACCTAACTAACTATAGATCGTACGTCGGCTTGTCAAATGGTGTGGTTGCTTGGCCGCCAGCCTTCAGTTAAACAAGTCGACTTAAACAGTGAGGGTCCGAATCCAGTGTTAAGTTATGAATGTTGTTGGCTAATAATTTTGGAGAATTATTTACAGCTACAAGAGCACTTCGATCTGGCCATCGAACACTACTGGTTGACATGAGTGGTATACAACTACTCATCTCAATCAATCAGTAGTATATGGTTTTATGCAAATGTTGAATTAATGTTAACGTTGGCAGAATGAAGCTTTGCTTTAGTGGTATATATATAGGGCATACATGACGTTTATCAGCTGTTAAATTAACTAGTAACAATTTCGGCTTGTAATCATCATGTTAGTTTCTGTAACTCGAAGTTGAAATTAGTAGAAATAAGCATCACAGTCAAATAGATTGAAGGTTAAGGTACAATGCCAGTGAACAAAATTATGAACACATTTAATGAATAAATAGTCAAGCAACATGAAGTATGACTTCGTCTATCACATATCCATGTTTGTCTTCAGACTGTCAGCTATTTATCTAGTATAATTCGTGAAAACAAAAAAGTAGTTGTTAGATTCATAATGACTGACATCGTGGAACATCGTAACTGGAGATCTAGTTTGATCTTCAGCAGTACGCACCACCAGGTTCGAACCAGGACTTTCTGTACATTAAGCACTGAGACCGATCATTGATTCTACTTCTGCCATTCACGATATAGCGCACGCAGCAATGTTCGAGTATTTGTCACCGCTGCTGCCTACTGTACTAAGATAATCGATAAACTACTCTGGAAATTTAATGTCTGGATAACAGGAAATTGGGGCGGAATGAAAGATCTTGAGAACCTTGATTATACGTATGAATAAAATAAGAAAACTGGTTACTTAGCTTTTTGGAAAAAATGATGTTGAACTTTAGCTCACGAAATCTAAATATGGAAACTTTTACAGAAATATGCTCACATAATATTTACTGAGAAGAAACATTTTCATAAAAGTTGATGTAGTTACAAACTAAAACTGAAAGATTACACACAACTTTACACCAGAAATGTTCAACTAAAGCTGGAGAATACGAAGTTACAACAGGCAATCTTGGATTTCACACGAAAGGTCAGATCTTAACAGACAACTATTTAATTGTACAGAGGATTAAAGTAGGGTCAAGAAATGGTTGCTACTAACGGACAGAGCATAGATATTTTTCCGTGAAGGAATACAGATTTATATTTAGGGGTAAAACTTTGTGGATTATCTATAGATTTTCTCTTTCTTTCCGTTAGATATTTTGTGGTTATTAGAGTATCTAAGTCAAACTTTTGCATGTGAATACCACTATATTAACTATTAAAAATATGCATATGCCTCTTCGAAGATTATTTGTTTAATTGGCTAACGGTAGAAGACAGGTTGCTTCGCTATTCCAGTACATTAGGAAACATGTATCTGAATTCTGCCTCAATGTATTTTTGAATGGCTTAACAATATGCCTTCTGTATACAGCTCACTAGAGGCTTGTATCAGGAAAATATAGTACTTTGGCAGCAATAAGCTGACCCAGTTCAATTAACTGAGTTGTGTAGGACTGAAACTAGCAAACGTTTTTCTGGGCCATTCAAATACTTTAGAATAAATGTGTACGAATACTAGTTTGCTAATAATCCTGTCTTGTGAATGATTTGAAAATCCCTTAATGAACAATCTATTTTCAAAATTAGTACTTATTCGAGCATTCAGTTGATTTTGCAATTACTACTCCTTTCACCTGACCTTTATGTAATTGTGCTAATGTTTGTATATCTCCTTTTGACTTATTCTTTAGTATTTGTTTTTGTCTACGATTAACACCTAATTTTAATGTTTCTCTTTTCTCTCGTGTGATGTTCGTATTAATGTTTTTTTCAAGTTTGACCACCGACTGATATCAGTTAGAGAACTACTGAAAACCAGGGAGTTCTGAACAGTCATTTCGTCCTAGTCTGGGACTCATCGTCAGTATGCACTCAGGGCTATCCGGATACAAGGCAAGTTCGTAGAGCATTCAGCCGACTCACTGACCAATTTGCGATAATAATTTGTTATCTTACGACTGCGACTTCGTTTGAGTAAAATCCACATTACACCATGGAGTGATTGATTGACTTTGATCTGTCTGCGAGAATCGTGTTTTGTTCTGTTTGATTCTTGCAAACAGAGTTTTGATCCCAAGTTATTAACAATATTCTTACTGATTCTCAGTACATATTTTGTATCTGAGATACTTTCGGATTGTACAACAACCAGACGGCAGTAGTTTTGTATTTTTGATACAATTTATCATTGTTGAATAGTATCACAGATTTTGTGACATCGAAGTGTCTTTTTCATATTTTCGGAATATAATTTTGGGCTGTGCATGACTCATAGTAGCTTGGAGAGTTATACAGAAGAAAGCATCCAATAGTTACCTGAGTTCAAACAGAAATACTTTCGTTTTGGTCCTTAAAAGTGGTCAGTATTTTTTATCATAGCGAATAATAAGTCTGACGACCCATTTTTCTGTAGTACACTAGCTATACTGAAATACATAAATAATGCAAGAAGGAAAAGTTCCACAGAATATTTCTGCATATAATAAATAGACCTACAGAGAAATGAGCGACTAAAGGTCGTTATGGTTACATCACTGTCGATTTTTATGTCGCACAACGATTAATCTTCCTCCAGAGTGGATGAGTTACTACGCTGAGTTGCATAATATGAATAGAGTTTAACCCCAAATCAGTTTTTGTTTCTCCCATGTACTGTAAAGTGAAAAAAAACACTTACTGAATACAATTCATTATTCATAGTCAAATCAAGGGAACTAAAGGAATTTGACACCTACCTTTTACATTTCTTTAAAACCAATCAATCAACTAACATAGAATTACAACCTACAATACAGAATATGTGTTCTATCCTTATGTCCGTCTTAATTTACTGCTTTCATATTGGCGAAAAGCAGTAACAATATTTAATGAATGACAGTCGTAAATATATCTAAATAATCGGTGAATTATACTTTGAATACAACTGAAGAAAACACTGATTACAGTATGAATGTGGGATGACCGAAATGGGAGAATTAATATGTTTCACCTTATCAAGAAAGTCACTAGAAAACTGCTGTGCTTTCACTTTGCATTTTATTTCAAAAAAAGATTTCTGTAACTAGTTCAAAACCATTATTGTGTTTGGTTACAGGATTTCATCATGAGCTGACATTGGTTAGAGAACCATTGGAAAACCTGGGAGTACTGGACAGCGTTTTGTCCAAGTTTTGGACTCTTCACAGTACGCATCCACCGGGGTTCGAACCCAGGACCCTATGGTTACAAGGCGAGTTCGCATACCATTAAGCCACTGAGACCCGATCTAATGGCTCATGAATTCTAACTTCTGCCAATTATTGTGTGTTTTAGCATAACAAGGTAGAATTTGGTAGCGCACATGTTCTCCATATTGTGTTTCTTTTCTCTTCCTTCCACGTTTTCTGGGTTGCTTCACAATGATCTTCCATTTCCTTTGTTTGCCATTTAGTCTACCTCATCTTTATACAATAATCTTGTAGAAGACATCTAACTCAGTATACTCTTTACAAAATCTTGTCAGTAGCACCCATCACAGTAGCAAGGAAGGGTGAAAGGTATCAGAGACTGGTAAAACAGTGAATTGGGTTAATGATACACGATTATAGAAAATGATAAATAGAAAAGGACTAGATTACAACATTTCCAGGTATAGCAGTATATCGCATCAACCAAAGTCATTGGCAAGTATCTCTGCTCACAACCAATTTTGTGGCACCCAATGGTCACAACTCCTGTAGATTGAATTTCAAGTGTTGGTTAGCAAGGATTTCACCGGTTTCAAACTGCGTTTTGAGCTGACATCAGTTGCACTACTACTGAAAACCTCGAGGTACTGGTTTTCAGTGATCCCCTAACTAAAGTCAGCTAATGGTCAAACTTGAAACTGATCAAATCCTTCTGAACCAACACTTGAAAATATCCAGCTGTCAATTATGAGTGTAACAACAGAAGGCAAGAGTCAGGCAACAGATCATTTATTAAGGAAATCAACGCATGCATATTTATATATTTTCATGTAGATTACTATGGATATTTAAGCAAACCAACACAGTCTTCCAGTTGGTTGTTTCTCACGTAAAGTTAATCTTTCATCTATTTGTGACTGTTTCTTGAATGTCAAATCCTCTATATGTTAACTGCATCCGCCTACGCAAAGTCAATCTTTGTTCACATTTTCTCACGACAAATCTTGGGAACTTAAATATTGACGTAAACTACTGTCTACCAATTTGGCTAGTAGACAGCTCTCACCACATGAGAATTGGGGTACATAACCCTGAATAAAATAAAGCTGATCTATATTTATATACTCTGAATCCAGTCAGAGTATTCGACAATTTGCAAAATGATTTCCTTATTTTGCACGTACAGTTACTGTGGACTGTGGTAATTACAAATAGATACGAGCAGTATATAGGAAAATCGGTGGCGGCCTGCTTAAAACTTCAGCTGCTAAAAACTTTCATCCATCCATTGCATATATTTTCTCTCGCTCGGTTTGTTTTATTCGATTGAGATATGACCTCTGTTGGTACTATCTACTCCCGTGAGTGCATTTAAAATGTTTCCAAGCTTCGGTTTCGCAAGTTCCTACTAAACTTGAGGAACAGCCTGATTGTGGGTGACAACGTGTTCCAATACATGAGATAACCATTCTCCACTAATGTCCTTGGGTCCCAAAATGTACTTATGAACATCTTACAATTGGCTTCCAACTAGATATCATGGATTTCTTGAAGGAGAAAAAGCAGATATTTATCATAATGGAATGGTTTTTGCTTCAGCTCAGAGACCATTGTGTCACAGGATACACTGTCTAATTAATATTTTGCTTGAAGATATTGTACGAAGGAGAAATATCATGCAGTAAACTCCTCTGAAAAATTCTGTACATTTTATAAAGATTTTATAAAGATATTATTATTTACGCTTCTGAAGAAGTAATGATAATTTATTTATCGCTGGAGGAAAATATACAAGAAGAAAGTAACAACCATGAGAGTGATCAAGTAAGCAAGAGACAAGGACGATATTATTGTTATTATTATTCGCAAACTATGACATGAATGTTAGGTTTATGATCTTCTCAACTTGCACTATTGTGATAAACAAACTTTCGGTTCCCACCAGGATTGCTCTCTGCACTACCACCCCTAGGAGAAGCTGAGTTCACTGTATATCTCACTGAATAAAGAAGCAAAGAAGAGCGCCAGGTAAGACAAAATACAGTTCAACGACACAGTGGCCGGCGGCTGAAGCAGAACAGGCAGTAAGCAGGTAAAAGAGACCTCAGAACATTGTATCAGATAACCAGGTCTCTATCCGGGAAGACATCAACCCGGATAATGAAACAAATAAAAAATTTTCAAGGCAACCTAATTACCAAGGAGAAGAAACAAATAGAACAATGGGCTGATCACTTTAAGGACTCTTTCTCCTAAATTCACCTTCAACTCGCCCAGAAATACACTACCACCAAAAGCACGTACGGAACTGCCTGCCAGTGAACACCAATCGTCTGACGAAAGCAGAAATCTTAGACGCGATCAACCTACTGAAGTCCAGCCGGGAAGGCAACAGGACCAGACGGAATCCCCCCACTCCAAAGCACTGAAAACGGACCCAGAGACTAAGGCATATGTTCTCATTTCATTATTGCAAGAGGTTTGGAAGGAAGGAAAGGTCCCTACTGATTGAAAGATAGCCTGTCAGGCTACCAAAGGAGGGCTACGTAGGCCTTTGTAAGAACTGGCGTGGTATAATGCTCTTATCAACGCCAGGTAAAACACTAAGTCGCATCATCCTTCATACAGAACTCCACCAGCCCAGAACAAGCTGGATTCAGGAAAGTCAAGTCATGTGCTGTTCTAATTGCAACTCTACGCATCGTCATCACACAACAAAGCAGAGAATGGCAGTCAAACCTGTACCTTAATTTCATCGGCTTTGAAAAGGCCTTCGACAGACAGTGTTGATCGAGAAAAATTTGGAAACTGCCTCAACGCTACTGTCTGCAGTGCCCAAGTGTTTGTCAACCTCATTCATCAGCTGACTATATGACAATTCCACGTACCAGGTGACCCCCAACGGAAAGCTCACTCAGTGAGGAATTCGAAGTGCATACAGGAGGAAGACAAGGCTGCCTGCCAATTATGACCGACGATATTTTTAACTGTGGTGGACTGGATAATGTGTCAAATTGTGCACAGTTAGTGAGAAAACAACAATATCGATAGAGAAAGAGAGACCAGATTTGCAGTATAAAATGATATCATTCTGTTTCACAGGTGCTCATAAGTTGCAAGCTACCTGAAATTATAATAGATATAAATAATGACATTTCATACTTCAATGTTTGAAAGGTAATAGAGAAAACATTTTAAGATGAACGCATCCGGAATATAAGTATTACAATTTTTAGTTTAAGTTACCATCAATTTATATGCTTTCAAAATAAAAAAGGATGGGGGGAGAAGACAGAAAACAGGAAAATCTAACAAACAGTGTTAGCTTGTACGTCAACAAAGCAACTCAAGAAGGTCAAAGTTCATCAATTCGGAAACTTGCTTAGTGAGCTAAGCTCACTAGTGTGTATGACTAATCAGTGTAATGAAAGTGATATGGTTACCAGTGGAGTGAGAGATTGACTACATTCTCTTTCTGTATGCATAAGTTTGTTCTGAGGCGTTTGATTGCAATTACTTCAGCAAATCGTAGTAGATTTACTGTCCTTTGTATATTTAATATTTTGAAGGATTTGGAAATCTCAACAAAATGACCCATATCCACAAGGTGTCTGGTAACTGTACTTTGTAAATATCTACTTCCTTTTAAGCATAATTTTCTTGGAATATGTTCTGAAAACCGGATAGAATCCTTTCTTTCTATCCTTCCAATGTACTTGCTGTCACAGGTGTATGTAAATTTATAAATGCAGTTGGAGGTAACATCAGCAGGATACTTATCCAGTTTCGATTGGCTTATAGAGCATGTAGTGCTGTATAGTGTCACCAGCTTAGCTGCAGGGAAGCATCTCTTTATTGCTCCTTTCATCCTCTTTTCAATCTTTTGTGATACTGCTTCTCCTTTGTATGGGAGGCAAATGAACACTTTCTTCTTTTCAACTGTTGGATACTTCTCTTTCTCATCTCTTTCTTTGCTGTACTTTAGGATAAATCCTTTTGGATACCCGTTTTTCAACAAAGCTTAATTCTTCTTCTACCTTGTTAGGCGAACATAACTGCCTGATCCTGTCGTACAGTGTTCTTACTAATACCTGCTTATAACTTATAGGGCAGAAGCTGTTGTAGTGAAGGTATTTTCATGTCCAGGTTTCTTTTCTGTAGATGTACTTTTCGACCGTTCCATCGTTTCTTCTTTTTACATTTAGGTCCAGGAAATTAAACTCGTCATTGTGTTCATATTCCATGGTGAATTTAATGTTTGGGTGGATCTCATTAAGGCGGCCAAATAATACGGATGCCTGACTCATTTCGTTACAAACAACAAAAGTATCATCGACGAATCGACGATAGTATGTTGTTTCATTGATAGCGTCACTCAGTCGCGTTTGTTCGAGATAACCCATAAATATGTCAGCTAGAATAGGTCCTAGAGATGAATCCATGGCGACTCAGTCAATTCGTCGGTAGAATCGGTTGTTGAATTTAAATTGGTGTCTTTTTACAAAGAATTAGTAGGCGTTTCATCTCTGTCTGCGGTAATGGCAATAGATCTGCTTGTTTACAAATGATTTCTATTGTTTCCATGCGCATCACACTTTGATATGATTATGAACAATAAATTATCAAAATAAATTTTACCCATAATGGAACTATACTCTACTACAGTGCACAAGTTCTATACTTACATCAAACTGGAGATGTACTGTTGAAGTCCTATATTCAACTGGGAGCCCAAGGGAATAATAATAATTCCCCTTATACTACTACTGTAACTGCAAAGCACAAGACATTATGGCAATGGAATCTTTTATTGGCAACTCAGTGAACAGATTCGGACATAATACGACTACCATACATTAGAATCACAATTTGCGCATTTCTTCGCAATTGTACTACTTTCGTTTTTCCTTTTGTGCTTCTTTGTCTTCCTGTCATGTTTTCCGTTTTGTTTCATTTCTCGTCTTCATCATTAGATCCATGTTGCCGTTACTCGATAATCTTGCAGTTGATATTACATAATAATATCAGTATTCATATACTACTTATAATTCTTAACAGTAACACACGCCACACTATTACTACTACGGATATCCAAAATACTTATTTGACATTTTATGCCACTGTCAACAAACCTAAAATTACAGAGAAACAAATCTGTCAATTTAAATCACTGCAAAAAACAGAACCACCTAAATATTTGCCGTTCTTACATATGTCAATAACACATGTTATACAATTAACTTAAAATGCAATGGAAATAACATTGGAAAAGGAAAAAAATGATCGCACTTTATTTCAAAATCTCTTGTCAACTGCTTACAGACGGGAATAACATTAGTTTTGAAATATGCAAAATCATCTACGTACCATGATCAATTTAACGGAGAATTACTGAGTAAAGAAATATTTTCTTCTCAACTAAGACTGCACCACACTAATACATGTACATATATAATTTTTAAAGGATATATCATACAACAATTAAATAATGACAAAGTATTCCTCAATTGATGAAACATATTCACTGAAAAATTTTCAAAACAGTCATTCGTGAACAAACAGAATATAACATTGATTGGACATTACGAAGTGTCGTGAGTCTGTAGACATGTTGTAGACTGAATTCTGTCAATGAATGTTGAAGTGTGACCACCGTGCTAGGTGGCTCTCTAACACGGTGAAGTCTGAGTCGTTCTGATTAAATGGTTGGAGGCAATGAGCAGGAAACTTTGGACCTAAGTTTCGTGCTCTTGAGCAGTCACCAGTCAGCAAGGCTAATCTGCTATCTTGAAGGAACTCAAGTCCCTTCTGAGATTCAAACCGGCGTCATTCAGTGCTGGCTGATAGAATTCAGTCTACACCAATCAAAGGAGTAGACGCACGGTACTAGTTACTAACTAGAGTTCAGTCAAAGTACCCAATACAGTCCACCTGGAGGTCGATCGTGTGACTTAAAAGCTCAGCGCTAACGTCTCTGACTGAAGGACTGGGTGACACGGGTTCGAATCTCGAAGGGATATGAGTTCCTTCAGCCTTTCAGATACGCTTTGCTGACTGGTGAGTACCAACAATCAGGAAGCCTATGTTAGACAATGCTTCCTGCCGATTTCCTCCATCTAGTAACAAACCAAATATTTTTTACGATAACTTCATCAAGTTCTACTACAGTTGTATATCCTCATTAATTAAAACGTTATTGTTATTATGAAAGTATAACTGTGGAACTCGGTGAATTTATCGAAAAAGAATATTCTTTGTCCACTAATCAATATTCCTCAGTATTTTTCTAATTTTAAGATACTAAAGGGGCGATGATAATTAAACAAAAAGATTCAAAGAGTCATTAAGTCAAAAAATAATAATAATAATTCGAAAAAGTTGTGAAACACTTTATTCTATAGTTAACTGGTTGTAGAATTACGATTAAAAATGAGAGGGAGTGAATACACTTAAACATAAACACTAATTACTTTAGTAAAATTAAAGCTGAACAGGACGCAATATAGTTCAAGTAATGACAGTATTAAGAACAGTAATCATAAAACATTACAAATTGATTAAAAAGGCACAAACAGCGAAGGAAATTTTCTTTTCGACGATTCATTTTCATGAGCTGTACAATCGTAATTATAATTTACAAAGAAATCTTTAGACCAATCAGATACTGGTAAAATTTGTCCTTGGAAAATTGTATTACATAATATAAGGTGTAAGAAGGGACGACTAATTGTAAGTTAGAAAGGAGACAGAAGTTGGCATGACGTAGTAAGTGTGAGATAATGAATAATCAATAAGCTCGTGTAAAATGGACAGGAACTAGTGGAAAGGCTATAAAGTGTTTTTGTATAAAATATGTATGAAAAGCAACGTTATTAATAAACAGTAATAGAGTGGTAATAAAATGTGGATGATGGGAATAATAATGATAATAAAAGTATTAATAAAAATAAAATAATAACAGTGAACTTACATAATAAAGGAAAGAAGCAAAATTGTGGTGAGAACTTTACTCTGGCCATGGTAGAGCAAGAGAATGTATGTATCGCTTTTGGATGCAGAGGTCCGGTTTCAGATCTCGAATAGCTAATGCTTCAGCTATGTACAGATGGCGTATCCGAAGTCCCTTTGTTCGATGTTGAGGGACTCTGTGTAACACTGTGAAGCATTCATATGGGGGTGCTCGATGTCCAGAGATGACAAGGTGTTAGAGGGTCGAGATGTTGCTATTCTTTTCTCCTCTGGATAACCAAGCTGGGAAGTGTTCCAGAATACGTGTGTGGAATTGACGTTGCGTACAGCTGATATACTTTGCTCCACACAAGCAAATAAATTGATAAAACCACAATGATTAAAGGAGAAAAAGTCCTTTTTACACTTAATCGACACCGAAATTACCTATAACACATGGATAAAATGAATTAATAACATGTACAAACTTTTTATAATACTTTTGTCTGTGCTTTCTAGTTTCTGTATTGATTGGATTGGTTTTTCAGGATAATGTCGCTGCCCCAAGCCTAGACTTCCCTCTTTTACTAGGCTTAGAACTAGCCAGTAAACTAGTGAGCTGTTACACTAGACTGAAAACTGTTATCAACAGTTGCTTTTGCTGACGCGCAACATTACGCGGCAAGTCCTCGAGTGGAACCCGAATGGGAGGTGACGAGTTGGGCTGATGATCAGAAAGCGACATGGAGGAGATAGTGTGAAGAGATAGGAGATTATGTGCAATCATGGAACCAAATAAAGTGGACTGCAGAAAACAGGATAGATTGGAGATGTCCTGTTGAAGCCCTATGTTCCACTCTGCAGCAAAGAGAAAATAATAATGGTAATGTACAAACTTCCTTTGAAAACACAGGCTGCGTTTATCCACAGGAATCCACAAACCTACTGCTTTATGTGAAGAAGGAACTCTTAGGTCTGTGGCTTTGAATGCTGGTGTTCAGCTTACATAAGGATGTACTTGTATTCTGACTAGCATTCACATTCTCTGCTCTTCGCCAAACTATTAAAAATTGGTATACATGATTTCGATCTCCATCTCTTCGGATTTAAATCTGCAACAAGAATGACAACATTAAATAGACAGACATAGTTTGAAAATTTCTAATGTCTAAGTAGACAAATACCATGACCTTTCCCCCAATCTACACAGAAATCATCGGATAACAAACATGAGAGAATTATGTTTGTATACAGTCACCGAAATATTTAATTGGTGGATGGTGACTAGCAGTGGAATCCAGGATGCGCATTTCGTCCTATTAAATACTAATTAAATGCCCAGACATCGTCAAAGCATCTGCTCAAGAAGCCGACATGTCAACCTGAGACCGAACACTTCGGTCCAATCAATCGACGGGAAAAGTGTAAAATTCAATTAATTCACCAAAATAGCATATGAAAAAATGGGAGACAAAATTATACATTCCCGACGAATTGTCGTTATTAGATGGTTGAAAGTAATCGGTAGAAAGCCTTGCTTTGACCTAGGCTTCGTACCCGTTAGCACTCACCAATCAGCAAGGCGCATCTGCAATCTTCAAGGAACTCATATCCTTCCAGGTTCAAGGCTTCCTGCTGATTGCCTCCAACTATCTAATAACAACATTTCAGATTGTTCCATGATGGCGAGCCACCTAGCATGGCAGTCACACTGCAAACTAGACTGATAGAATTCAGTCTGCACCAAACAAAGGACTAGACACATCACACTAGTCCAATACAGTCCTACAGGAGGTCAATCGCGAGCCTGAATAGCTCAGTGGTAACTTTTTCGAATTCTATCAGTCAGCACTGGGTGACGCAGGTTCGAATCTCAGGAGAGATATGAGTTCCTTCAAGACTGCACATACGCTTTGCTGACTGGTGAGTGCCAACTATCACGAAACTTATGTTCAAGGCTTCCTGCCAATCGCCTCCAATTATCTAATAACAACAATTCAGAGTAAACCTTGGTGGCGGCCCATCTAACACGGTGACCGCATTTCAAACTTGACTAATGGAATTCAGTCTGCATCAAAAGCAAAGTACTAGAGGCATAACATTGGTTACTAACTAGTATCCAATCAGAAATGTCCGATGAATGCTTCTTTTTCGCAATGTTGTCTGTGAATACCAACAGCACAGGGTTCAGAATGAAGAAAACTTAAACAACTGCCTCCAATCACCAAGACTCCAATACACTTTGCTTCAAATGTTACATCATTTTAACTTAATGAGACATATATGTTTAGTTCAACTTGATCGATAGAACTAAATAATTACTGGAGACGAAAATATCATTATACGCAACTGATTAGAATAAATAAATAGCTTGTCTCTGCTGCACTTTCACTGTCTTCACTTTGTATTTTACAGAAATCTCGAGATAGAAAGTAAAAAAAAAAGAAATATAACTCCGTCCAGTAACTTGGCTAGAAAATAAAAAATAACAGAAGATTCCAATCACATAAACATATACATCCACAAAATAAGTGCAAATTTATTGAAAGTGCACTTGGTTATGTTTATAAAATGCGGTTAGAAAGACAATATTATTTTATGTATAAAAAGAAGCGCGGTTTTTATGAGAAAAAAATGAAGACTTTTCTCAGTTGATATATAATTGCGTGTACATATGTAAATATACTTAAACATCATAACTATTGGGATGACATTCAACACATAAAAATAAATTCGTTTTATATTGAAAAGTATTATTACTGTTATGTTATTATTGTTCCCTTGCGTTCCAAGTGGAACATAGGGCTTCAAAAACACATCTCCACTTTGTTCTACTTTCTGCTGCTCTCTTCACCCGGGTCCACGATCGCCTATAATCTCTCATCTCCTCCTCACATGATCTCCTCCATGTCACCGTTGCTACCAGGGAACAATCTCGTCGACTTAGAATATGCTTTCGATATAGTCCTTCCAGCCGAGGACGCTGACAAAATGCAGAGTCTACTGAACGCCTTGATCAGCAGCAATCTTCGAATGTTTGGCATGCGATTCGCTTCCGCCAAATGTAAGATGATGTTACAGGACTGGACTACACTGACTCCTCGTTCAGAAATAGGGAGTGAAGTGGTAGACCACGTTGACCACTTCACTTACTTGGGAAGTAGCATCAGCCCCAACGGGTTGATCTCCGACGATACCTCAGCACAGAGGTTCGCATATGCCAGTTTACGCCGTCTCTGGCGTAGACGTGATATCCGACTATCAACCGAAGGGCCGGTGTACTGCTCAACAGTCCGCTCCGTCCTCCTTTATGGCTGTGAGACCTGGCCATTGAGAGCAGAAAACATGAAAAGATTAGCTGTCTTCGATCATAGGTGTCTGCGTTCCATCTCCCACGTGAAGTGGTATAATAAGGTGAGCAATACTGAGGTTAGGCGTCGAGTGCTAGGTAAGGCGGGGAAATCAATCGACGAAACGGTGAAATTACTTCGACTGAGATGGTTAGGACATGTGCTACGTATGCCTAGTCATCGCCTTCCTCGACGGGAAATGTTAGCTGATGTAGGGCCAGGCTGGAAAAGAACTAGCGGCGGTCAAACGAAAACATAGCACCAGTCAATGAAATCCACAACAGTTAGCTTAAGCCACGTAAGAAGATGTAGACTTCCTGGTTCGGGTCCTCGGGATGGTAAATCCAATGGTTGGAAACAATTGGTGACATGGCTCAAAATCGTTCTCAGTGGCGCAGATGCATCCACTCCTTGTGGGTGCGTGGTGGTGGATTCAACATAGAACTTGGCACCGAAGTGCAACAGTTCGAGTTGCCACGTTCCAAATAGCACACAAAGGTAGACAAGAAAAGGAGTGAAGAGAATCAATAGAGTTTTGACAAGTATAAGAGTGAAACAGAATGAGTAATGGTAGAAAGGAATATGAAAGATTACAGAGACTGAATACATCTGCGCCATTCACAACGATTTTGAGCCATGTCACCTATTGTCTCCAGCCATTGATTCTTAGAGTCCCGAGGGCCCCAACCCGGAAGTCTGCATCTCCCTACCTGACTCAGTTTAACTGTCAGGGATTTCATGGATTGATGAGGCCATGTTTTTGTTTGGCCACCACTTACTCTTTTCCAACCTGCACCTATATCAGCTAGTAATGCCCGTCGGGGGAGACGATGGTTAGGCATACGCAGCACGTGACCTAACCATCTCAATCTATGTAACTTTATAGCCTCTTCGAGTGATTTTCCCTCTCTGCCCAACACTCTACGCCTAACGTCAACATTACTTACCTTATTATACCACCTAACGCGAGAAAGAGATCGTAAACATCTGTGGTCAAAAACAGACAATATCTTCATGTCTTCCGCTCTCAATGGCCACGTCTCACCGCCATGGAGAAGGACGGAGCGAACTGCTGAGCAGTACACACGTCCCTTGGTTGACAGTCGGATGTCACGCCTACGCCAGAGACAGTGTAAGTTAGCGAAAGCAGCCCGAGCTTTCTGGATCCGTGCTGTGATTTCGTCACCAATCAATCCGTTGGTGCTGATACAACTTCCCAAATAGGTGAAGTGGTCAACATGTTCTATCACTTCACTCCCTATCACTAAGCTAGCAGTTGACGTAGTCCAGTCCTGTAGCAGCATCCACTCCTTGTGACTGATGATTTCCAATTAAACTGTTTTGTTCTCCGTTATTACTATTCCTTTGTCTCACACCTCTGTTTACTGACTTTATTACGCATTTCTTCTACTTTCTTCTCTTGCTTTGTGTGCTACATGGAGTGTGGCGACTTGAACTGCCGCACATATGTGCAAAGTTCTATGTCGAAAACAGACCGACCACCGTCGCACCAAAGACCCACTGGTCGTTTCTCATTTGGGTTTCACTCGAGTGATGGCCTGTATTGAGTGTGTTGTCATTACACGGTCTCCTCAGTGTATGACCAGTCCATCTCCATATCCTCCCACATATTTATTGAGCAATCGGCTCTCGCCTGTTGCTTTGTTCCCAGCCAGAGTTTCTTGTTGCTAATTCTTTCTGGCTGGTAGGCCGGCCATTCGATCTTCAGCATGGAGCTAGTGAAGGCAGCTGTTGATGAAAGTTTGTAACATGTTGGAAATCCTTTTTGTGACGCGAAGTGCAAGTTTCTGACCCGTGTAGAACTGACTGACTTCACATTTGTTTTGAAAATACGAATCTTGTGGAAGAGTAGAACACGTTATATTAATTTTTAATATCTACCTTTCAAAGCAGGTTAATTTAACCATACAAAAAGCAAAATCATAATGGATAGAAAATCACACACATGCAAATACATACACAGGACGCTCATCATAAAAAGATACTGGATTGGGGAAGTAGGAAAATAGTTGAAAAAAACAAGTAAACAAACAATAGAACATGTTAGTAAACTGACCACTGTTAATATTAAGAAAACAGTGTGCATAACTTTATTCAGCACAGTGGAGTTAACGGAAGAAGTGCACGATGATCTCCACTTATTCCGACTTCAAATCCTTATGTACCACAGATTCTCCAAATCCGTCCAGGGAGTATTGATACTTCAAGGTATGAATAATTCTCATTTCATGTAATTAAGAATAAAGCACCTCAATCTTCAGAAAGAAGACAAAGCAATAAGTCCGACAGGGTGCTTCTACTAAACTCTAATCCTAAACACCATAATTTTTAAAATACGTCTAATCATAAAATTCTAGATACTAACAGTTTGAACAAACATGAAGGCGTGATGTTAGCTGATGCATAGGAAATCCTGATTAATAAATAAAAATGGATATGTATCACTAATTAATAATACTTGGTCAAATTCCTTACTGTCTATATCTTCCTATGGAGACGTTAAGAAATGTTTTACAACTGTTTACACACACACGCATGCACACTCTGTTTAAAGTGTTTAACAAAGGTAGACCAATATTTGTAAGTCCGAGGTCAAATTTTGATCACAGCTCATACAATTTTGTTTATTATACTTGTTAATACTTGTGTTTATGAATCATGATTGGACAAAGTTTTTGAAAACAAGTGATGTTCCTTTTATATATAAACCTCTGTTATGTTAATTTCGATTAATTGCCCTGAAGAAGTTCGGACCAGATTGCCGAACGAAACGTTGGAATCACTCAATTCAATCTCGCTGAGATTTTACAAATATAATCTTTTACAAATGTCTAAGAACATGAAGCTCTATGTAGTCCGTTTGATGTTTTTTGTATCTCATTTTCAGTCTTTTGTTCTCTTGTCCCTTATCAACTATTTCTAAACCATTTTTTATCAGTCAACTAATTAGATGCTAACCCTCTTGATGATTACGTAAGACTATCTTTGGTTTTTCAAACATAGTTACTACTCATGCATTTTGATTCGCTTTGTTACTAACTATCAATAACCTGTGACACCTGTCGCCAATCTGCATTGTATATTTAAACCCCTAAATAACCGTACAACTTAGAGGTAAGCTACGAAAACGGACCTCTTTCTCACTCGTGTTCTTGGGTACTGATTCACCAACATGTACTAATCCAATACAAGTATTTCTAGGAGCCACTTCACGGGTCGACCATCTCTTCGTCTTTTTTCAACCAAAGTCAAAAATGACAAAAGGTGAATGGTATGAAAGCTGCTACCACCAGGAGGATATTGGTTACATATGTCCGAACTGTGGAAGCTGGTGACTCAAAACAACAACTGGTGACCTTCTTGATCCGCTGGGTTACCTAATCTTCTATGGATTAAAGTGCGTCTTAATTACTCTGTTTCATGCACTTTAAATTATCCAATTGCATCTTTGAGTTGCAAATGAGTTTCAACTTACTGCTATGAGTTTTTTAAAGGGAGTGGTGAAAGAACATTACAGCCTATTAGAGCGTGATTTATATAGAACAATATTGCTTCCATTTATTTATTGTCGATTATTTAAACTTGCCTGAGTATTCTACATAAGGAGGAAATATTTTTTAAAAAAAACCTGCTGAGAATTCTGTAGCGTGTATTAATACATTTGTCAGAATTAAGGTATTTTTTTAATAATAATAATTTTTGCTTTACTCCAAAAACAGTACTATTGATACAGCAAGGAATTTTCAGCATTCAGTACAATATTGCATCTAATTTACTCAAAACGACAAAACATAAACAATTACATAATAATAATTATAACAAAACGTTGTTATAGCAGCTATTTAGCAATTACAGTATGCGATAAGGAGAAAAATATGCATAAAGTATAAAATTATAGTAATAATAGTAATAACAACTGAAATAAAAATAGCACAGTTATAATTAAACGATAGAAACGGTGACACCATAAAATTACAGAAAGATGAACAGTGAAAGGGTCGATTCACTTTGCTAATTACATAGTAACTTATATGTTTCACGTCTAACAGAGTCTTCATCACATAAAATACGGGCTAAATACGGCATTGTAGAATTTTTGTACTTAGTGGTTCGAGCATTTAACTTTTTATATTGACTTCTCGTCCTAAGGGGATAGTTGTGAATAAAGAGGGTGCAGAGGGTCTGACAGTACGGCCTTTGTTCATTTTGTACAGGAATTTATGTGTCTCTAGACTATAGTATTGGCGAGCTCACGCAGTGGCAAACCACAAGCCCTACTCACAACATTTAATACCCTTCGTAATATGATATAGTCTTTTTTGAGAAGCCCAGGAAAGATTAATGGAGAGCGATAGAGTACAATAGGTAAAATACAGGAGTTTAAAAATTGCAGAACTAAAGGTTGGTTGATACCTGATTGTCTTAACTTTTTAATGTAGAAGGTAAGACGAAACATTTTCTTAGAGATTGATAAGATGTGGGATGACCATGAAAGGTCAGAGGAAAGAACTAATCCAAGGTAATTAATGCTTGACTTGGTTTCAATTTCAGTGCCTTCTATGCTCCAGGCATCATGGGCACTAACTAGTTCATGTATGTCACGTCGATGCTTGAAAGTAAAGTTAACTACCTGACATTTGGAAGGATTTAACATAAGACCATTTGACTTAGACCACTTGCTGATGTCCAACAGAAAGCCATTAAGTTTGGAGCAGTCACACTCAGAAGTGGTACAGTCAGATCATCAGCATATTTGACTAAGTTAGTTTCGTTTAATTAAGGCAGGTCGTGTAGGAAGAAAGAAAAAAGAAAAGGAGAGAGGATGGCACCTTGAGGAACACTATTACTGTTATTCGGATACAGTTCGTTGAGCCTCTGAATCATTAACATGACTTCACCAGTGGCATATGATAAGACCACACAGCGAAAACCGACAAACTGATCGAAGAAGCATCAAAGACAGGACTCCAGGTGAACATTGACAAGACAGAGGTTATGAAAATAACCAACCAACAACAACAACAGCAACATCCAACGCCAATCACCATCAACGGGAGGGATTTGAAAGAGGTTACTTCTTTCACTTATCTAGGGAGCATTGCCTCAACCAAAGGAGGAACGGACGAGGATGTCAAATCGAGAACCGGGGAGGCGAGAAACACATTCACCAACCTGAAACCAATCTGGAAATCCTCGTCACTCAGCATCAACAACAAAATTTGGATTTTCAATACAAGCGTCAAATCAGTTCTTCTATACGGATCAGAAACTTGAAGGGTCACAAAGAATATTTCCAACAGCCTGTTGCAGACCTTTATCAACAACTGTCTTCGCTCTATACTGAAGATCAGACGGTCGGAAAGAATCACCAACAAGAAACTATGGGAACGAACAAAACAAGAACCAATCGCCCAACAAATATGCAGGAGAAATTGGAGATGGATTGGACACTCGCTGAGGAGGCCGTTGGGTGACATCGCGCGTCAGGCCGTAGCTCGAGTGGGAAGCGGCGAGTGGGACGTCCAAGGGTGACATGAAGGAGATCGTGTGATGAGGAACTGAAACAGTATGGATTAACATGGATGCAAGTGAAAAGTACAGCACAAGACAGAAGCAAGTGGAGGCGTGCAGTTGAAGCCCTATGTTCCACTAGGAACCCAAGGGAACAATAATAATAATAATAATACTGGCTGGGTTAGTGCAGAAGATTTTCAAACTGGTTTGAGGTTGATGAAGGCGTATCTCACCTTCCTGATTCTGGCCTGCTTTGACATATTCATTTGTTCTGCCGGCCTGTGGTTGAAACGATGCTGGCTACCTAGATAAGTGAAGGAGGTAACCCCTATAAAATCTCTCCCGTTGATGGTGATTGATGCTGGTTTTTGTTGCTGTTGGTTGGTTATCTTCACCACATCCGTCTACACCTTCTCTATGTTCACCTGCTGTCCTTTCTTCTTTGCTTGTATCTTCAGCCAGTTTGTTGGTTTTCGCCGGCAAGTCTCCCAGTTTGTGTGACATGAGACATATACCACCTGCAAAACCCAGATCTTCTAGAGTCTGCTTGTTGTTAGTTCAGCGTATTCCTGTCTTCTCACTCCCTGTGCACAGTCTGACGCATAACCTAGTCCACTACAATTAGGAGTATCGTCATCAGTGATAATAGGCAGCCAGTCTTTTCTTACTCCTGTATGCACTTCGAACGCCTCACTGTGAGTGAGTCTTCCGTTGTGGATCACCTGACACGTGGAATTGTCATATAGTCAGCTTCTAAATGAGGTTGATAAAGACTTGTACACTACACGTCGTAGTCTTGGAAGAGTTTCCAAATTTCTTCTCGGTCAACGATGTTTGTCGAAGGCCTTTTCAAAGCCAACGAAATTGAGGTACAGTTTTGACTGCCATTCTCTTATTTGTTCTGTGATGACGATGCGTAGATTTGCAATTAGAACAGCACATGACTTGACTTTCCTGAATCCGGCTTGTTCCGGGTTGACAGAGTTCTGTATCAAGTGCATCTTTTGTTCTCTCCAGGATGATGCGATATAGTATTTTACTTGTCTTGGACAACAGCATTGTTCCACGCCAGTTCTTGCAGAGAGAGGCGTAAGTCACCCCTCTTTGGTAGCTTGACAAGGTAGTCAGGCTTTCTTTCAATCGGTAAGCACCTTTCCTTCCTTCCAAACCTTTTGCAATAATGGTGTGAGTACATATGCCTCAGTCTCTTTGTCCGTTGTCAGTACTTCGGAGTGGGGGGATTCCGTCTGTTCCTGCTGCCTTCCAGGCTGGACTTCAGTAGGTTGATCGCACTTAGGATTTCTGCTTTCGTCGGATGATCGGTGTTCACTGGCAGGCAGTTCTGTGTGTGCTGTTTGTGGTGGTGTCTTTCTGGGCGTTTCAGGTGATGGTCGATTCAAGAGTCCTTTAAAGTGATCAGCCCATTGTTTTATTTGCTTCTCCTCCTTGGTAATCAGGTTGCCTTGAACATCTTCTACAGGTTTCAGCTGAGTTGACCTGATATGATGTTCTGAGGTCTCTTTCACCTGCGGCCTGCATGCCTGTTCTGCTTCAGTTGCCAGCCAGTGTCGTAAAATTGTCATTTGTCTTTTCCAGAACTCACTCTTCTTCACTTCTTTATTCAATTCAGTGCAGTGTACATTGAACTCAGCTTCTCCTTTTGTTGTCCATCTTTACATTGGGTCGTCTTCTCTTTCACCATCTTCCTCTGTTCTATTAGCTTCCAGGTAGGTGTCCGTTGAGAGCCATTCCGTGTCTTTTCTCTTCTTTCATCCTAGAACAGTTGTAAACGTCTCCTTGAACATCACCTTCAGAGAAGTAGTCCCAATGTTCTTCCACGCAGGTTTTGTCAGTGATCCCACATAGTGTCTCCTACTTTGCTCCGATCTGATCTGTAGTGGAGGTACCCCTTTTGGTTTTGCCCTTCAGTTTCTGAATGTTGAACTTAAACTACAGTGGCCTGTCTACAGTTGTTTTTGCGGATTTCAGCTTCACCTTAAAGGTTCCTTGAACTAGATGATGGTGTGAGTGAGCCCACATTTGCTCCCCTTCTCGACTTTGTATCCAGCAGACCAGCTGCATCTCCACTTCCTTTAGCAGCACTGAGATGAAGTCTGTGTGGTTTGTGGTGTCTGTCAGGCGAAATCCATGTTGCTTTGTGTATATCCTTGTGCTTGTACATGCTGCCTCCGATAACTAAGACATTGAAGGCGCAGAAGTCTGCGAAGAGTTCGTATTCATTTCTCCGGACGACAGCCTCTTGTCCTATGATGAGTTCTCTCCCTGCATTATCTGCTCCAAGTTCAGCTGGCATTAATATCGTTCATGAGGACTTTGATGTCGCCATTCGGGATGTTCTCCATTTTTCTCTCCAGTTATCTATGGAAATATTCCTTCTATTCTTGTTCCACGTTGTTTGTAGCACTGGATAATTTTGACCTTCCTGCCGTCCTTTTGAGATGAATTTTGCTGTCATAATCCTGGATGAAATAGGTTTCCACTGCATTAGGCTTTGGCTGCCACTGGTGAAATCGTGATAGCCACTCATTGCCTCAGTGTGCTGTTTGTCATCTGGGTGACCGGAGTAGATAACTGACTCACCGGTTGAAAATGTTGATGGTCCACAGCCGTTCCATCCGCTCTCACAGATATCCATCACTTCCGCACCATATTTTCTCATTCCTTTGGCTACCTGCGCAGCCCTTCCAGCTTCGTACATTGTACGGACATTCCACGTCCCCTTTCTTATTAATGCTTTCATCGAAAGAAGACATCGGCTGGCTGACTGATTTCCCGAAGGCTGGCTTTCACCAGCCCGCCGTGTCATTTCGCCTCTCCGATTCCACCGAAGAATAAGTTTATTGTTCATATTTTTGCTGTACTTTAAAGTTTCTCTGGAGATTAGGTAGGTTTTCCAGGGTAGGGTTGTTAGCCCCACGCCCAATCCCCTTCCCTCTTTGCTCCGGCTTAGGAAAACCGGCTAGTAAATTGGACGCGGTTACTATGGACCAACTAAAACCAGTTCATTTGATGAACAATTATGACATAAATAACACAAGTGCTATTGATAAAATATGAAACGATAAGAGAAGCCAGTAGATTAGTGTTTGAAGTAACATTTCATCACGAAATGACAGCAGTTAGAAAACTGCTGAAAAGCCACAGAGCAGTTTGTTTGTTTTAGAGCAGCACTTTTGTTTTTAGTCCATTACTCTTCTGTAGTACTTATCTACAACTCTTCCCTCCCTCTACTAAACCCTCTACCTCTGAATGAGTATCTGCATTAGTTATAGTACATCGCTACACATATCGATGAGTGATGTCACCACATTTATTTATTTGCTAAACAGAAAAGTCAAACAAATCTTGAAAAGTATCTATTTACAACTGAACGAATGGTTTTTTTTTCTTCGATAGAAAAACAACCAATCACACGTTCAGAGAAAGTGTAGTAGGCTCGAGAGATAAGAAAAAAATAACTCAGATAAACTGCTTTTAACCTCATGACACACAAAACGACCTTTACTTCCTAAGGAAATCAATAAAAATGTACAACAGAGGAGAACAAAAAGGAAATAAATCTACGATATTAAATAAAGTAGTTAGTTCAGCTGTTCAGTGATCGACAGGATCAGTAAACAGTAATATATCTTTGCAGAAATCTTCCGTGAGATTCAACATTTTTTCTAAAGTACATTTACATTATATAGTCAAAAGTAAGTAATATTATCAATATTATAGTGTAAGGAAGTGAAAACAGACAAAACATATATATATATATGGGAAATATGAAATAATCTCATTTACAAATTCTTATTTTCAGCCTAATCATCCACCAAACTTAATAATAAATTAATCAAAAACAATAAAATAACAACAGACACCTTTCTTCTCTCAATAATGTTCCCTGATTATATCCGTCAAGGTGGAACTACAGGAAGATTGGAAATTAGAAATTTTTGTTTGAAAAGCAAGTCGTGCTTGAGCATCTGCCTGTAAAATCTTATCAAGTTGGTTGACAATATTTTTATGAGCTGCATGTTGATAGAGTAGCAATTCGAGTTCCTACAATGAACAGAACAATAAAAACAGCCTTAAATGAGTTTTACCGTAGAATGAAGATTTTTAATTTAATTACGCAGTAACTATTAAATGTTTAAGCATGCAACATTTCCCAATCAGATTAAATGCTAAAAATGCTTTTTAAAAAAGTATAGCAAAATTTTCCACATTGAGTACTATTTTTAATAGTACAAGTTATCTATGCACTCCAGAAATGTCAGTAAGAGTAATTTCGGCTTATATCTTACAAAGTTAACCTGATCATTGCATAACCAGACAGGTTGACTCAGTTTCGACGTAGAACTTTGCAGAGAAGAGCAGCAGTTCAAATTGCCACGCCTTGTGTGACACACACAAAGAGAAAAAGTGGTACAAAAGAAACATATTGAGTAGAAATGTACGAAAGGAAGAATAGTAAAATGGAAAAACATTGGGACTCAATGTATCCGGGAGACTACAAAGAGTGAGTGCAACTGCGTCATTGAGAACGACTTCGAGCCGTATCGCTGACAGTCTCAAACCACTGGATCTTAGCACCACGACGACCCCAACCAGGCAGTCTACACTTCCCTACCTCCGTCATACTAACAGTCAAAGACTTGGTGGATTGACGCCAGGCTTTGGTTGAATAGTCTACGAACTCGTCCTGTAACGGGAAGGTCTAGCGTTCGAAACCCGGAGGTTTCCTAACCCCTCTGGTTTCTGAAATAGGATGAAACAGCTGTCCAGTACTCCCTGGTTTTATATAGTGGGCGTCAGTCGTACAGCAGCAGAACGCTCGCCAACCATACACGTGTTCCAGGGTTCGACCTCCGGCCGACGTACTCCTAAACTTCGCTAAGCTGGCAGTAAGGCCAGTAAAGAGGGAAGGTTGGGCGTAAGGCTTCCCATTCTACCCCATAAAAACCAAAAAACCCTCTGCTACTAAGACTTCAAAGCTCTAGCTTGAAGCCCTATCTTCCACTCGGGATGTAGAGGAATAAAAATATGTTTGATCACTTCTAACTCTTTTCCAACCTAATCCTGAGCTAGCTAACATTGCCCAACGAGGAAGGCAGTGACTCGGGCAGGATTACAGACCCTAATTTCATTGTGAGATATTGATTTATCAGACACAACTTAACCACTGGTCTGACTTTCCAACAGAATTAACAAGCCAAGCCATAAAAATAATTAGTAATGGCGAGGAATCAAGGATCAGACAAAGAAAACAAGACGACGTAAAACCTCTGCAGTAATGAAATTATCCACCTTGCAGTAACACCATAACACGTTTAAAATAATTCAGAATGGATTCAACTTCCCAGATATTGATTTCCAGCTTGTAGTTGATTAGTTTAAACATACTGGCACGAGTTCAAATCCCAAACTAGTTACAAAGCATTGAGAAAAAGCAATTTTAGCTATAACAGCTGTAGTATATTATACATCTTACGATATCGTATATGACTGCTAAATTACATTCTCTAGACATCAATTAAATTCTGAAAAGAACAGAATAGTTGTTTGGCACTCTAACCATTATGAGAAATACTTGGTTGACGAACTACTGCTGCTACTACTACTCTGACGCGTACTACTGACAAGACTTGCAAGTAGTAGGTGGATGCGAATATAAATGTGTATATCGGCTCCAGTATTAACGAATGGTGGAGAGAAGGATTTAATGGCGAAGAGAAGGAAGAAACAATGCTTGTGAAACAACATGGAAAACATGAAAAGAAGACAAAGCAGCACAATACCGAAGATATGTGCAAATTGTTACTCTAATATATATATATATATATATATATATATATATATTGTGGACGTGTATCTTGTCTGCATCTGTGTTTCGAGTTGCCAATAAATAATTCCATTACCGAATTCTCTTGTCTTCTGCTGTTACACTACTACTCCAGTTAAAAGCTGCAATATGCAGGATTCTTTCGACGAAAATATTAGATCTTCTGAACTGAGAACTAGTAGCATCAGTTTTTTTTTGTTTGGCAATTTATAGAATTAGTTAGAATTGCATGCCAAGTAATCCACAACGGGAAACTTACGCAATCCTTCGAAGTGAGGACAGGAGTAAGACAAGCTGGCTGCCTAATATTGCCAATGATTTTCCTGATTGCAGTAGATTGGATAATGCGACGAACAGCGGGCAATGAGGAAACAGGCATAAAATGGACTCACACAAAAAACTTGGAGGATCTGGACTTCACCGATGATAAATGTCTGATTTCCCACAAACTGGAAGATATGCAAGCGAAAAGCAACAAGTTGGCAGAAGAAGCATCAAGGATAGGACTTCAGGTGAACATAGAGAAAACAGAGGTGATGAAGATTCCTGGGCAACACCACCAACAGCAACAGCAACAACAGACAACAATCAGCATAAATGGAAGGAACCTGAAAGAAACAACCTCTTTTACCTACCCACCTTGGAAGCATCGTTTCAACTACAGGAAGAACTGACGAGGATATCAAAGCAAGAATCGAAAAAGCAAGACAAGCTTTCATTACTCTCAAGTCTGTGTGGAGATCAACAGCACTCAGCATCAAAAATAAGATCCGGATTTCCAACTCCAATGTGAAGTCAGTGCTACTATACGGATCAGAGACTTGCACCGCGCGTCATAAAGAGCATCTCAAACAAACTACAGACCTTCATTAACAGTTGTCTTTGCTCAATACTCAAGATCAGATGGCCGGCCAGAAAAGATCAGCAATAGAGATCTCTGGCAATGAGCGAACCAACCAGGAACCAATTGTGAAACAAATAGGCAGGAAGAAATGGAGATGGATTGGCTGGTCATACTCTGAGGAAACCATCAAGTGACATCACTAGACAAGCCATTGCTCGAGTGGAACCCGAAAGAGAAGCGGCGAGTTGGTCGTCAGTGCAAGGGTGACTTGGAGGAGGTCATGTGAAGAGGAGATGAAAACGTGTGGGTAGACTTGGAGCCAGGTGAAGACTCTAGCAGAGAACCGAACGCAATGGAGACGCACGGCTGAAGCCCTATGTTCCTCTAGGAATTAAAGGAAACAATATATATAGTAGGAAATCCCTATCATAGGAAACTAGACAATGGTAAGTATCTGATAAACTCAACAAAAACACGGATAAAAAAGACGAAATAAGACATGAGTATGGCGGAGACAATAAAAGTGATATGAAATTATTCACTCACATCCTCTTCACTCCCTGTTGACATATCTAAACCACTTATTAGCCTTATTTTTGCATGTTACCTCTTTAAACGCATGTCCCAATACGTTTAATGATCAATAAATGAAATCTAGTCATGCTAATGGTGGCTAACAAGTCCAAAATAGGACTAAATGAGTGTCCTGGATTCCAATGCTAGTTAGCACTAAACCAGTAAAGGTGATATGTGTAAAATATACAAGAGATAAGAGCTAATTTCTAAAGTGAATGAATAACGTTTAGTATTTGATAACTATGAAATTATTATACCGGAGAATATGGGCAATAAGACTGGTTGAACTGATTTCTTAAAAAATATCACTTTCTAGTTCTTCATTTCAGTTTGTAACTGTATAATCACTGTATTGTGCAAGATCTCCATTGATTATATACCACAAGTCAATATTCCATCTTCTCACATATAAAATATGCACATCCTTTGCAATAGACCAACATCCACAAATAAAAGCATAAGTATACCTCATATTCAAAATTAAATCAGCCATGAAATAAATAACTTTAAGGAATAAAAACTGAACAATAGAGTGAAAAATGAAGTTACCTGCTTAGAACGGTTAATTCGAATCAATTCATTATCATAAAGTTTCGTTAATGCAGTTAAACTGGCTTTTTCTTCCTCAAGTTGCTTTGCTTTCGTTTTTGATTTTTCACGAAATCGTTTCACTGCGTTTCTATTTCGTATTCTCTGATCAATATAATCTGGAGCTGTTTTCATAACTTCTGGTACACATTCGTATTTTTTTCTCGGACGATTAGATGACGAAGAACACTCAGATGCTTCAGTACTTACAAAACTTGAAGTAGGCGACCCTAATAAAGGGTAGAGATATTAAATTACTTAAAATTTAAAAACTTTAAACCACTTGTTCTTCAAAATATGCACAATAAAAACAATATCTTGAAGTGGTTGATACGAGATGGCTGGAAGACATACTATGCATAATGAAACATTGCCTTCCTTAAAGAGAGAGATATTAACTGAAGTAGAATTCGATTATGAGATGTTTAAGAGTGCTCAGATATGACAGTAATCTAGTCTATGAAGTCTTCGACTATTGATCTAACATGTATAGAGAAATTCAGGTTGATTAGAAGAAGGAGGGCATTACACTCTTTCATCTTTAATTGTTATTTTCACTTATTTTCACCCATTTCTTATAACTTCTGTTCGACGTGATGATATGATTGGTGGTGAATCTGATTACTGTAACATAACTTGTTTACCAGCATGTTATATCCACCTTATTATTACAGTTCATTAAGATATTAATACTGCACATATTAGATGTACAAAACAGTTTTCACTTTTTCACTACTTTACTTAAAATGCAAACCATTCAGGAC